>BQNB010033455.1:4411-52311 GCA_026074375.1 Tanacetum coccineum
TATTTAAAAATTATGTGCCATTATCAGTCTGCACGTTCCTGACAGTCTTGTTGAGACTAACTTGAAGTTGTTTTAACAGTTCTCGTCCTTTGATCTCAAAAATTTCACCCATGTAAACCTTGAATAGTCATCGACGATTACTAGAATGTATTTCTTCCCATTAATACTCTGCACTCTCAGCGGTCCGCATAAATCCATGTAAAGTGTGTGTAGAACTTCCATAATGCTGTTAATCATTTTGGGTTGGTGGGTAGTTTTCCTGCTCTTTCTAAGTTGGCATGCGGAACACAAAAGATCTTATTCAAACTTCAAATTAGGTAAACCTCTAACAAGATTTTTACGAGCAAGATCATTGATGGTACCAAAGTTTAAGTGATTCAAACGACGATGCCACAACCAGGATTTGTTCTTGGAGGCTTTAGACAGTAAGCAAATAGGAGAGTACCTCGTCATGTCTTTAACAGATATGGTGTATAATTTTGTGCCACGACTGCCTTTAATAAGTTCCACACCATCTAAATCTCTGATCAAACATATATGTTTTTTGAAGGCAACTTCAAGATCAGAATCGCAAAATTGACCGACAAAGAAAAGGTTGTGACCAAGTCCTTCCATATAGTATACCCTGGATATCACACTGTCACCAATTACATAATCTCTATAACCCATAATTGCACCAAAATGATCGTTTCCAAATTGAACAGTCCCAATAAACTTTTTCATGAAATTCTTGAGCCGTGAGCGATGTCCAGTCATATGTTTTGAGCAGCCTGAGTCTAAATACCAAAGGACAATCTGTACGACCTGCATTTGAACAAAGATGAAAATGGAGAGTTTGATAAATTGGATCCCCAATTGAAGTTGGGGTCCTGTTGGTTAGTGCAAACACGATTATAAGCCACAAGAGTATTATTTGCCTGTGGATCAGCTAGCATGGTACTACTAATAAGAGCAGTAGACCTAACTAAAGGGCACTGTCCTCCTAATGGGATTAGTCTACCAGTGGGCTTCCATTGTTTTACAAGCATTACTTTAGGTTTAGTAATCCTAGTTAAAGGGCACTGTTCACCTAAAGGGAATATTCTACCTGTGGGCTTCCAATGATATCCTAATGTGGTAAATACTTTGCCTATGGGTTTCCATATGTGTTTAACCTGTTTGACTCTCCAAAATTTTCTGACTGGGGGTATTTTGGAAGACTTCAAGAAAAGTTCAACACATTTATCATGATTAGAGGAAATAATGCATTCATTACATGTCTTGCAAATTGAATTAGAATTCATATTAAAGAAAGTACGCCTAACATTAGTACTCGAATCAACACGATTCTTTTTGCTCAATTTAGACTTATTTTTTCTATAGTGGTCTTCTACTTTCGTCTCGGGCACACTGTTAGCTGGCAAGGTCCTATCATGCGTTGTGTTACTCTTAGGCTGTGACCTTCTAGCTTTAGTGGAATTGCTTACTCCTATAGAATGAATAATAGGAACAATAGTCGTTTGCACTGTTTGTTGCTTAACATGTTTTGGTGTGTTGTTGCTTGAAGTTTCTAATAGGTCAACAAAGGTTACATGCTTTTTCCTAGTTAAAGATGTAGTAGCAATAACTGTATCTCGTTTGTTATCCGCCTTAGGACATGAGGCACTCACATTTTCTAATAATTCCTGAGACTGTTTAGTGTAAACGCAGGCATAATCCAGATTGTTATCAGACGGTCGTTTACTTCTAGCCTCTTCGACTATCTCACGGAGTGTATCTAAGATATCCCTAAGGCTGTTGAGATAATCGTGATGAACAACCATATTGTTTCTCTGACGTGGAGGAATTGGTTCGACATCAATCACATACTTTTCAAAAATAGAAACCTTTGGTGTTGCAACATTGCTAGTGACGCATGGCATCTTCCCCTTGAGTTGAGTCTTTAGATTCTCAATTTCGGTTTGTAAAGAGGTTGTCTTTTCAATGGTTTTAACACGCGTTATTTTAATGGAGTTAAATAACTCTTGATAATGTTGTTTGGCCTTTTCATTTTCAGCTTTAAAGTTGTCTAGTCGTTCTTGCAAAGCTGTGACAGTTTCTTTTAATTGTAACTTTTGAGAATCTAGAGACTTATAATGAAGGAGGCTCACCTCGTCACTTTTGTTAGCTTTCAATTGGGAAATTTGAGCTTTCAACTTACGGATAGTGTTTTTGTGACCTTGAATCTGATCATCCCGTTTATCGAGTTTAAAAAATGCATCAAATTCAGGAACATCCTTAGATGACTTGGATTTGAAGTTTTTGAGATTTTCTTTAAGATGTTGATACTTTAATTGTAAATTAAGGTGAGCAATCTCTAATTTTGAAAAATCCTTGACCATGGTATTATGATCATCATTTTGAATTTTTTTCAAGTAATATGGAATTCTCAGCTTCAAGATCAACAGCACGATTCATTGCAACATTATAAGTAGTAGATAATTCATGAAATCGAGATGCATTCATAACAGAATCAGTAGTAGTATAAAACACATCCTGGGCAATACAATTAGCAATCAAAGTCTCATTTGTGATGAGAAGGTTTTTCCTTTCAATCTCACCACTCTTTAAGGTAATCGCATTTTGGTCCACCTCTGCCTCCAAATTTTCAAAAACAACTTTCATTGCCCTAACTTATTTAACAAGTGATTTTTGAACTTTGTCAAAATGTTCTTTAAGTAGACTGAAAAATGGAATGACTTCGGTTAAATAACACCGTTTAGTTTGTTCAAAACCCCTTTCCCCTTCAGTTATTCCTATTGGTGTAATCCGTTTCTTACACGTTTTCTCAAAGTCCCAAAAAAGTTGAGTAATTACATATAGACCAATATTTACTTGACTAGTAGTAGGAAGCATTCGGGGGACCAGATGGATAGGAGTATTAGGTGGATACACTGTCGCAGGTGGTAGAACAGGCAGGGTTGGGGTTCTAGATTTAAGGTCTTCGGCCTTCTTTTCCTTAAGCTCATTAGACCAAAATACTTATTCAGGGGTTAGTTGGGTCTGTAGAGTGAAGGTGGCCATAAAGTTTTCCTTGGAATAGTTAGGAGGTATAATTTTAACCCTCTTTTCCACACACACAGAGTCATTCATTTTCTCATTCATTTTAATTCTTGTGGTCTCAGCTAACTCCAAGGTCTTCCTCAGATGATGTAACAATTACAGGGACATGATTGGCCGTCTTAGAAGTTCTCCCATCATACAGTCACACAGTTTCAGCATCATTGGTCATCAACTGTGTAGTTTAGGTTAGCATCATAACATGAACAGTTTTGACAGAATTGATCTGTAGTATCACGTATTCTTGAGTTTATCCTTTTAAAATTCAGATTTGAAAAATCAGATAGGAATTTGGGATCTTCTATTTTGAACGCTTATTTTAAGGCAGTTCACATTTCTATCAAATTCAGTTTATTTGTTCTGAATGGTTGAATTAAGTGGTAACTTTACATAATGAAGTTCCTTCTTAAGATTTTCTTCCTTTTTATAGCGATCTCGAATAAGTATACTCATTTGTTCATCTATTTTTCGTTCATGTAGTGTCAGTTCAAACTTAGCGCGTTGTTCATTAATAGCAACTTGTTCCTTATAGATATTGAGTTTAGTAGCCAAAGGGTCAGGAGGAACGTACGCATCATTATCATGCAACACATATGCATTATTTGGAACAGAAGATGCACTACTTGGTATAATAAAAACTTCATTGACCGTCAAATATTATTCATATGGAATGATATTACTATTAACCATATCAGCACCATTTGAGTCAATGACATATTTTTGTTGTACTTCGTTATGAATCTCATGTTCGTCCTGATTATCATCACACCAATCAATAGTATTTTCCAGATCATGTACCTCAGATAAGATGGATGCATTAGATAGACTGGCTTGTAGATTTGATGGCCCTGTTGAGGACAAATTGGCCATGAATATTGTCTGAGCATTAGGTTCATCATCAACATCTGAGTCGAAAGCATCACATTCACCAGCCTAGAAAATGTTGTCATCATTCAGTGCAAAGTCTCTGACTGGTTGATCATCCACATCTGCATCAAAAGTGTTAGTTTGTTCACCAGCCAGAAAAAGCAGCTCTTCCTCATCTAGTACTGCACCATTCTCTTGAGCTTGCATCAACAACATCTTGTCCTTGAAGAAATCAGAATTCTGTGGACGCTTCGGCTGAGTGCAGTTCTGTACGATATGTCCAAGCCCATTATAGTTATAACACTTGATCGGTTTTCCTTGACCCGCATTGGCATTCCCCGCTCTATTCTGTGCTCCCGCATTTCTTGCTGCACCAGCTCCCCGAGCAAAGTTTCTCTAATTCTGATTCTGTCACCCTTGGACATTCTGAACCACGACCCTACCATCCTGAACTGTTGCTTGATTGCGGGTGTTAGAAGAGGTTCAAAGTTGGTTGTTTGTCTGAAGGAGATTTACTCTGAATGATTGTACAAGAAATGCAACTTGTTTGGTGAGCGTGTCTAGTATTTCATCAGTTTGGGTATATCCAGAGTCAAGGTGTGAAGATTCAGCAAATTGGGGATACTAAAGAGATTGGACATGTGGTGACTGAAGAGGTGTTAATGATGAGGGATATTGATGAGACTGAACATGTGACAGTTGTGTATAGGGTTGAACACTTGAGACAAAAGCAAGTTGATCATTGGCTGTTGGAGTGATTTTTTCAATAATTAGCCAATCTTGTGCGGCATGCTTCTCATGCTGTTTCAAGTAGGCGTACAACTGTTCATGGTTTGTCTCTTTCAGTCCCTTGTTAAGTTTAACGGTTGTCACAAACCTATCCCATTCAGGTGACATGTTGTTTACAAACTTGGAGTTTAGCTGGATGTTAGGCATTGTCATTCTGATGTTCCTCATGTCATTGACGAGCTTGTGGAACCGGACATAGTACTCATTGATGTTTTCTCCAAGAAGCATCTTGAAACGTTCAAATTCATCATACAACTGAGATTCTCTGTCTTCTTTGGTGAGCTCAGATCCCGCAAGAAGCATTTTGACATTGTCCCAAATAGCTTTTGCTTCAATGTTGTGATTGATGAGCTTGTAGATGTCTTTGGGTAAACCTTGAAGCACAATGTTGGTTGCACGGACATCAGCATCGAATCATTTCTTGTCATTGTCATTAAGATCATCATAAGTGTGAGGCCTTTCTGGTCCAAGGAGAACACCCCTTTCAGGTGTGGTTCCAAGTGTATCCCTGGTGGTTCCAATCTCAAATAGACCATGATCAATTGATTGAAGAATGTAAATTCTATTTTCCTTTCCCCTACAATACAGCCGGATTCTTTGTGACCATGAGTCATAATCAGTCCTATCAAGCATAGGAGGGCGGGTATCGGAACCGACCGCTTAAATATCATCAGAATTACTAGACATGATTTATTACGTGTATTATGATAAACTTTGGATCGGTACAATGATTAGTGATTGTATGTAAAAAGTGGTAATTGAGTGTTTGAAGTGGTGAAATGTTGTTCAAGTTTGTAAAGATAACAGGTTGAAATTTGTCTAAAAGTCCAAATATCCAAAAGCTTATAACTCGCTCTCCTGTAACTCGCTGGAAGAGACTTGACAACTCGCTATTAAGAAACAAAATGGACAGAGTTCATGTTCACAAGTCATTAGAAAAGTGTCTTCAAGTAACCTGTAACTCGCTGGACGTAATTCGCTAGAAGAGACTTAACAACTCTCTAGCAAGAAACCAAATGGGCAGAGTTCCTATTCACAAGTCGCTAGAAATTTGTCTTCAAATAACCTGTAACTCGCTAGATCCAACTTGCTACCTGCAAGAAAAGTTAACTCGCTGACCTAATTCGCTACATGCACAAGAAGACAAGTCGCTAACATAGTACTATCTGACACACAGTGTACTATTCTGACAACTCGCCAGTACAGTACCCCAACTCGCTACGAAGATCTCCAAACAGTGACTTAACTCGTTGGGTAGAAAAACTTGTACTTTCACCTAAAAACGCCTAAAAATCACTCTTTTGAACGTTTTTGCTTGGTTTCTTTTGCACAACTTAGTACTAGAAGGCTATAGCAACTATAAAAACATGAACTTTAACATCACAAACATCAAGATCAAAGATAACCAATAACAAGACTATAAACCTTCAAAAACCAAACTTTTGATCTAAACTAACCAAGAAAACGCACACACAATCTAGCTAATCATCCCATAGGCTCTGATACCAATTGTAAGATATTGGATATCATAACACAAGGGAAAGAATAGGGGTTGGCCGATTATGGAGAGAAAAGGGAGAGGATTTCTAGTGAGAGAAAAACCTTATGTGTGTAATTGATAAAATGAACAACCAACCCCTTTCCATGGCTGGAAAGAGGCTTATATAGTGAGTTATATGCCCTAGAAAATAGGTTATGGTATGGGCTTACATGTGGGTAAAGACCCGGCCCAAAACCATAAGTCATACGCTTACATTACAACTACAAGCTATGCTATTCTAGACAATACACAGGGTGACCGAGTCTTTTTAATGAACCTAACAATCTTTAACTGTGATAGCAGATTTACATCGCATTTCTGGTAGTCGCTCCAGATAGCTTTGGGTACTCGTTTGGATATGAGTATGGCTTACCATCCATAGATCAATGTCCAAAGCAAGAGAACCATTCAAACTCTTGAAGACATGTTACGCGCCTGCGTAATAGATTTTCGAAATGGTTGGGATAAGCATTTACCGCTAGTAGAGTTCTCATACAACAGGAGTTATCATACTAGCATCAAGGTTGCACCATTTGAAGCACTTTATGGTCGTAAGTGTCGATCACCTGTTTGCTGGGTCGAGGTCGGAGATTTTCAGCTCACTGGCCCATAAATCGTTCAGGAAACTACCGAGAAGATCATACAAATTAAAAGTAGAATTCAAGCTGCACGTGATTGTCAGAAAAGTTACGCCGATGTGAGACGTAAGCCTTTAGAATTTCAAGTGGGAGACAAAGTCATGTTGAAGGTATAACCTTAGAAACGGGTTATCCGTATAGGCAAACGGGGGAAGTTGAACCCGAGGTATATTGAACATTTCAAGGTGTTAGCAAAAGTAGGAACCGTTGCTTATAGACTCGAACTACCTTAACAATTAAGCAGGGTTCGTAGCATGTTTCACGGGTCTAATTTGAAGAATTGCATGTTCGACGAATCGCTCGTAATTCCGTAGGACGAGATCCATATTGATGATAAGTTGCATTTCGTTGAAGAGCCCAAGGAAATTATGGACCGAGAGGTCCAGCGGTTGAAGCAAAGTCGTATTCCTATCATCAAGGTTCGATGAAACTCTAAGAGAGGCCCAGAGTTTACGTGGGAACGCGAGGATCAATTCCAAAAAAAGTATTCGCATCTCTTCACCAACCCCGCACCTTCATTAAATGCCATGACTTGAGCTTTGGGGACAAAGATCTTTTAACGGAGGAAGACTGTGACAACCCACAATTTCAGGTCATTTTACGTCAATAAACTCAAAACTATTTACTTAGGCTTTTACGCGTTTACTTTTAATTTCAACCGTTAAGTTAAATCGCGTAAGCGAAAAATCAACAATCAATGTAAACCGCCTTTAAATAAATAAAAGTTTACGTCAAATAAGTGTTATATATTTATTACGAAGATAACTTATAACTTTTCATATATTATTTTTATACTTTACGTAAAACGCTTATGTTTCGCAATATTTAGCATTTATGCATGCATGCATGTAAACTACCTTACCTTCCTATACTTAAACAAATACCCACAATTATACCCAATACATAAAAAAATTAAGCATTTCCCTTCCCCAAATACATATTAACTGTCCCTATACTCCACTCACACACCTTTACCTTAGTTTATTATTTAGTTTAACCAAGGGATTACCAAATAAGCAATATCTAGTGTGTATAAGCCACCAAATTGTCCTCTTTGTTTCTTTTGCTTATCTACACGCCAAACACCACACCTCTTAGCTTGTCACTTCCACTTTTGTCCCTTCTAGATAAACATGTGTGTTCTTTGACATTTATATAACTAAGAACTTTAGACACAAAACCTTTTGGATATTAGCCACCATAATGTCTCATTCCTTCTTTTGTGCTTCCATTTTCCATGTCTAAAGCATGTAAGGGATTGGTCACATCCTAGTTTATCACCCTAAGTATTAAACAATACAAATTACCATGCCTTAGTATATTATATAAGTTCTAGTCATTCTTTTCATTTATCACCAAAGCAAAAACAACACAGATACTTTCTCTTTTAGCTCTAGTAACTGGCCACCACCAAGAACCATATATGTTTGGAGTTTTTTTTTCTAATTTTAGCAAGGATATTTCAAAGTGTTTAAAGGGTATAAGTAGTTATCAAACAATTAAGGTTTGATTTAGGCATTGGTTTTGTTGTTCTCATCACACCATCTTCATTCAAGGTTCATCATACTTTCATTATATTTTCATAATGTCTACTTTTATATGATCATCTTATATCTAAGGTTATATCACCACTTAGTTCATCATTTTAACAAGCTTACAAGAAAATCAAGAACAACCTAAACATATTAATACTTGCACATGGATGAGACATAAATAATAAGCATGTTGGAACTTTTAAAAATACTTATTTTGACATCTTACAAGTACTAGTTAAATTTATAAACTTGTTGTTAATTATTTGTTCATACATTAGTTTGTTTAGTTTTATAATTTATTTTTGATCTTGGAGTTTTATTCATATTATTGTGATGAGTTGGATGGGATTAAGTAGTTGGATGTTGTTGATTGAGAAGGTGTTGGAAGTGTTATAAGTAGAGGATGTTGTTGTGAGAATATGAGGTAAAAATTATAGTTTTAAAGTGTATAAAACACCCTTATTAACAGCAGATTTTAAAGAGTAGGATAGGGAATTTTTGATGAGCTAAAACTTAAAAAAATATGTTAGTACGTCTCAATACGATTCCGGGCATATAGAGAACTCGAAAAACAAATATAAAACGAAGAAGTTATGGTCAAAACAAGATTTGAAACAATACCGACAAATGCAGTTTTTCTATATAATCTGGCAGAATTGGTTTTCGTAATTTTGACCCATTTCGGGTCCTAACCGGCTTAAGTATAAAACTAGAAACTTGCTCGGAATGATTTTTCGGTAAAGTATCGTGTGTTTTGAATACCCGATAATGTAAAACGGATGAGTTATTCTTAGACAAACAGGACTATTTTTCGCGTGTTTTGAAAACCCGTTTTGATCTATATAGTTTTAAAGGTTTGTCTACGATATTTATCGTCTGTCACAAGAAATCCACTTACGTTATTTGATAAACAAAAAGAGATTTGACATAATAGTAACTGGATTATTTGAGTGACACATCTGATCGAGTTAGCTAAACATAAGTCTTAAGTTAAATAAGTTAATTTGTGAAAACGTTTTCTGACGAGAAAAAACTTTTTGTAAATTAAGTCCTAAGTCTAAGATTGTAACTATTACCATTGCTTATGAATTATATGAAATTATCCGAGTAGTCATATTTCTCACATTTGTTAAAGTTTATTTTCCAGCTGATTATTTGACACTATGCAAATCCCTGTGGACGACCTGGTCTTACCTAAAGATTATACTACATACGTGGGTTATACTTTTACCCATGCGTTTCCCTATAATAATATTGGTATTTTCAGTCATTATAAATTTAAAGCTTTTGAAACAAATCAAAGTTTTTGGCGCCGATGCCGGGGATTTCAAAGCTGTTTTGTAATCAAATCTTTTAAAAATAATTTTTAACATTCCCTCTTTTAAAAAATCGCCGTACAGTTTTCTGGCAAACTGACCTAGACAAATTCTCCTTTGGATGCATACACGTGCTTCCAACTCTGAACTTGTTGAACCGTTACGTGAACCCGAACGTACTTTGAATCGAAGACTTCGTCGACGAAACAGAAGAGTTCCCTTCGATCAAAGAAACAATCCACCTCAACATCCGAGAGTTGTCTATCCGCCAATTCTTGACATCAATTACTTCCGTCACTTTCTCGTTACCCTTAAAAATCTCAATCCCATGGATGATGAACCCATGTGGGCTATCGACCGTGTTGTCGCTCCGACTTCGGTTCCGCAATCACCATTCCTGAAACTGCAAATGAATTTGTCATTAATGGTAACCACCTGACTCTCATCAAAGGAAACCAATTTGATGGTAGAACCAAAACCGATCCTCATAAACACATTCACGAATTCCTCGGAATTTGCGATATGTTTAGATACAGAGATACCGAAAATGAAGTTGTCCGCCTAATGATGTTTCCCCTATCACTCACTAGAGAAGCAAAAACATGGCTGGGCGAACTCAACGAAGAAACTATCAAAACATAGGATGAACTACGAACTGCTTTCCCCCAGCTCTTTTCGACCGACTCCTTAGAGAAATCTGTGCTTTTTTCCAACATGAAAACAAATCTCTAACCGATGCTTGGCTTCTTATGAAGGAAATGCTTAGAAACTGCCATGGTCATAATCTGTCAAAAGGCAATATTATCAAAATCTTTTACCATGGTCTTAACGAAATAACCCCAAGAAGTTCTAAATGTCGCAGCTGGTGGTATTTTCCTCTATCAAACCCTGAATCAAGCTTATTAGCTTCTCGAAGACAAAGTCTTGCCCATGCTCGACTGGGCTAAAAATCTAAAAACCAAATCATCTCTTAAGAAAACCGTTGCTTTCGCCGCTGAAGGTAACAGTAATTCTAACACTGACAAAATTATGGCTCGAATAGATGCCATGACCATGAAAATGGATGCTCGGTATAAAGACTTTCAATCTCGTTCAAAACAACCAAACCTTGACGATGATGACATACCTATGTCACGTGAAGAAGAAGCCAAATTCATGCAAACCTTCCGTTATACTCGTCTTTATAATGATTACCGCGACCGTGATTCCAACCGCGATAACTGGCGTTCAAGAGGAAGAAACGATTATAACCGAGACAACTATCAATCTCACTCTGATGATAAACCTGATCTTCATAAGGAACTTAACGATTTCATCAAAGCTCGACACTCGACCAATTCTTTTGTCAAAGATACTTTTATGGATCTCAAAAACAAACTCGAAACGACAACCAAAAATCATCAAGCGTCAATTCAAAATCTCAAAACTAAATTCAACATATTTGCTAACATGCAATCTGGTCGACCTTCTGGATCTCTTCCTAGTAACACTCAACCTAACTCAAAAGGTAGTTCATCAAAACCTTACCAACCACCACAAGCTCGAAACGAACATGTGAATTCCATATCTACACGAAATGGTAAATCCTATGACTCACCAGTTAACCCAAATGATCAACAAAATGATTCTAAAACCCCTATCAACTTCGATAGCGATGATGAAGACGATGAACCTACACCTCAACCTAAACCTAAAAATCAAAAAACAAGTCAAAGAAATACCGACACCCAAACCATATAAACCAAAAGTCTCGTATCCTCAATGCCTTAGAAAAGAAAAAATGGAAGCTCAATATGGAAAATTCCTCGACACGATCTGTGCCGTATGAATTAACGTCCCTCTTGTCGATATTTTAGTCGAATGCCCAACTATGGAAAATTTCTCAAGGAACTCGTAAATAACAAACACAAAATTGAACAAATTTATGCCGCTTTTCTGAGCGATGAAAGTTCCGCCATTCTTCAAAACAAAGTTCCACCCAAACTTGGAGACCCTGGAAGTTTCCTAATTCTATGTAATTTCAACAAAGCTTTCTCATGCAATGCTTTAGCCGATCTTGGTGCTAGCATTAATCTCATGCCATATTCCTTATACTCAAAATTATCTCTCGAAACTCTCAAACCTACTAAAATGAGCGTAAGATTAGCCGATTGATCATTCTAATACCCTGTTGGAATAGCTGAAAATATGCTCGTTGAAGTTGGTAAATTCACCTTTCTTGCCGATTTCGTTATTCTCGAAATGGAAGAAGACAGTAAAGTTCCCCTTATCTTGGGAAGACCTTTTCTTCACATTGTCGATGCAGTGATTCGAGTCAAACAGAAGCAACTCAATCTTGGAGTTGGGACTAAATGAATGATCTTTAATATCGACTCGCATAATATTATTCAACAACGATGAAACCATGTTCTCATTATTGACGTATCTATGAAATCTTAAAATTAAGATTTTGATTTCTTCTCAATGAAGAAGTAAAATCCTCCATTCTATAGAAGGAACCATCCTCGAAGAAAAACTCTTTGCTGAATTCGATGAATTCATGGCAATGACTGCTGATGAAAATTCTAAATCTAAATCCGATACCGAAGAACCACCATTCGAAAAAAATCACCTTCAACACGTATTACAAGATTAAAACATCTCTTGAAGAACCACCTACGGATCTTGAACTCAAACCTCTTCCTGATAACCTGGAATTTGTATTCTTGGAAGAACCCTCTTTTCTTCCTGTGATCATATTATCTCAGCTTTCTGAAGAAAACAAAAACAAACTCGTATCTGTTCTTAAAAAACACAAGCAAGCCTTTGCTTGGAAAAAACCACAGACATTTTGGAATCTGTTCATCTTTTTGCATAACTAAATTTAACTCTGAAGACAAAAAACCAGTTGTTCAAAAACAAAGATGATTATACCCTCCCCCCCCCCCCCCCCCCCCCCCCCCCCCCCCCCCTAAATGCATAGTAGCTTGTAAAAAAAATAAATAGTTAAACTGCTTGATACAGGTATCATTTATCCAATCGCCGATAGCCCTTGGGTAAGCCCCATTCACTGTGTACCGAAGAAAGGTGGTATTACAGTTGTTACTAACAAAAGAAATGAACTTGTCCCAACAAGAACTGTTACAGGTTGGAGAGTATGTATTGATTATCAAAAACTAATGATAGTAACTGCAAAATATCCGTGTATGGCATCAAATGTTAGAATTGACTCGCAGATAATAAATACTTTGATCGCTTGATGGTTTTTCTGATATTTTTTCATATACCAATCGATCATTTTAGACCAGAAAAAAAACAGTTCACATGTCCTTTTTGGTACATTGTTTTTAGAAGAATGCCCTTTCGGTTTATTGTAATGCTCCAGGCTACTTGTCAAAGGGCATGATGGCTATATTTCATGACATGATCGAAGAATCCGTCGAAGTATTCATGGATGATTTCTCCATCTTTAGAAGCTCTTTTGGTCACTGCCTAAACAATCTCAATAAAATGCTTCAACGTTGCAAAGATGTACATCTTGTCCTTAACTGGGAAAAATGTCACTTCATGGCTAAATAAAGAATTGTGCTTGGACACAAAGTATCTGAAGCAGGTCTTGAAGTCGACAAAGCAATGATTCGATGTAAATCCTCAATTCCACCACCCACTAATATCAAAGGTATTATAAGCTTTCTAGGACATGCCGGTTTCTATTGAAGATTTATTAAAGACTTCTTAAAAATTGCCCGTCCTCTTACCAAGTTGCTCGAAAAAGATACTCCGTTTGAATTCAATGAAGAATGTCACAACGCATTCGAATTATTAAAAGAAAAGCTCACATGTGCTCCTGTGATCGTAAGCCCAAACTGGAGTCTCCCGTTCGAACTCATGTGTGATGCAAGCGATTTCGCAGTCGGAGCAATTTTAGGTCAAAAAGAAGGTAGAAATTTTCACCCGATATACTTTGCAAGCAAAACTCTCAACGCAGCTCAGCAGAATTATACAATCACTGAAAAAGAACTTATGGTTGTAGTCTTTGCTTTTGATAAATTTTGATCCTATCTGGTGTTATCAAAAACAATCGTGCACACTGATCATTCAGCTCTAAGGCACTTATTCAAGAAACAAGATGCTAAACCACGCCTTATTCGTTGGATCCTGCTCTTACAAGAATTTGACATAGAAATTAAGGATAGAAAAGGTACAGAAAATGTTGCAGCCGACCACTTATCCAGAATCGAAAAAGAAGAAACAAGTGATGACAGTGAAGTCGATGATAACTTTCCTGGAGAAACTCTTATGGAGATAAACACTGAAGACGACCCATGGTTTGCAGACTTTGCAAACTACTTAGTAAGTGATATCATACCTAAAGGAATGACGTATCAACAAAAGAACAAATTTTTCTCTGACATCAAACACTACTTCTGGGAGGAACCCTACCTCTTCAAAGTATGTTCTGACGGTATGATCAGACGCTGTGTATCTGGACCAGAAACCCGAACCATTTTAGATCAATGTCACCACGGACCAACCGGTGGACATTATGGACCGAACACAACTGCTAAAAAAGTCTTAGACTCAGGTTTTTACTGGCCAACCATAATCAAAGAAGCTCATACTCAAGTCCGCCTATGCGAAGCATGTCAAAAGACAGGAAATATTTCAAAACGTGATGAGATGCCCTTAAACAACATTCAAGTGTGCGAAATATTCAACATATGAGGTATCGATTTTATGGGACCCTTTCCGAAATCAGACAAATTCGAATATATTTTAGACGCTGTCGACTATGTATCTAAATGGGCCGAAGCGCAAGCTCTAGCAACAAAAGATGCCAGAGTTGTTATTACTTTTCTGAAGAAACTATTCTGTCATTTCGGAATGCCCAAAGCTCTAATAAGCGACCAAGGAACTCATTTTTGCAATAAGATAATGGAAAAGACTATGAAAAGATATGGAGTTAACACGATTCTTACATATACCACCCTCATCAAGGTAACTAAGTTGAAACACAAAATAGCTCTTAAAGAATTCTTGAAAAGATGTTAAAGACAATCCTGCTAATTGTCAAGAAAACTTAATAGCTCTGTGGGCTTTTCAGTACAGCTTACAAAACACCATACGCACTAACCATACCAAGCTCATTATTTGGAAAAATTGTACACTACCAATTTGAAATCAAACACCTTACATACTGGGCCCTGAAGAACTGTAACCCATATCTCATCGCTGCTTGTGAGAAAAGAATGTTTCAATTACACGAATTAGACGAACTCACACATCAAGCCTATGAAAACTCTTATTTGTATAAGGCAAGAACCAAAGTCTGGCATGACAGGAAACTCAAAATAAGAAAAGAATTCAAACACGGAAACAAAGTATTACTTTTTCACTCAAAGTACAAATTCAAACAACCGAAACTTAGATCTCGCTGGCTAGGACCATACGTAGTGAAACACCAGTATCCATCCGGATATGTTGAACTATATGGAAAAGATGGAAAAACATTTATTGTTAATGGCCATCGACTCAAGTTATACCATGAAGAAGAAGAATATAATGACCAAAGGGAAGCAGTCACTCCCTTCTTTCCGAAAGAATGAACTCCAGAAGCAGGAGTCTAGCTAACGACTCTCCTAAAAATTAAGCGCTTACGAAGAGGCATCACCTGTGCTTTACTTAAGTGTGGGGAATCCTCCTCCATGATAATCCACCTTATATCCTTTATTTTTTTTTCTAAAAAAAAACCAAAATTATTTTCCTGTTTTGTTTTGCTTTTGTTTTACTTTTATGAGGTAATTTAAGAAAAATTAGTAAAATTGAAGTATGCTAAGGATAACAGCTCTCGGCAGCTATATATCTCTATGCCCCGGGAAGTACCATTTTCCTTTAATTTTTCCTATTCTCTAGTTTATCAATTATCACATTGGGGGCAATGTTCAACTTAAGTGTGAAGGGGAGCCAAATAGGAAAAATTAATTATATCCTTTCATGTTTGCCCTACCAAAAAAAATTCAACTGATATTTTAACGAAAATCTTAATATTTAAAGTAGAATGTAACTTTCAAAATAAAAAAATGCTCTTGTAAGGCAATCTAAACGGAATGACAGTATGTAGCATAACATTGTCCACTTACTTTGTGAGAATTTTATCCTTAGATTATATTCAGTCCTACTTTGGTACCTAAGATAATTGATGCATTTAGCCTGTTTGAGTTAAGGTTTGAATGCAATTGCAAGTGTCTCATCCGTCTTTACGGCTGTGTATTTGTAATTTATCGCCTTTTCTGGAACAGTGGTATTGGTTGAAAATTATATTTGAGTGAGCCAGTAATTTAGTAGCTTCAGAACTTGTGCTTGATTATCATTTACTATACCGCAGCGAGGTTAATTTATAGACAAAATCATATGATAAGAGGTAAAATAAATCCCATATAGCTCCTGTACCTGTAGGCACTCCCTTTTAGTGCTAAGTTGTTCAAGTATCTAAGTGAAGAAGTCAAAGTTGAAAGACAAAAGTTTTGTGCCAAGCCTTAGTTATCATGGTAAAAAAAGAGAAAAGTAGTTTCAAAGAAATAAAGGCTTAAGTTTGGCACATGAGATCAGTATATGCTATTCTCCCCCTCACTAGTAACAAAGTTTTACCCTCTTTGAGTTGTTTTTTTTTTGTTGTTTTCTAGGTGCTCACGCCGCAACGGGCATGTTTATGTGTCTCGTACAAGCCTATGGTAGCTATCTAGATTATGTCTGTGCTTCTGAGTGTCTTAAATTACACACCTTATCTGAGTAGCTCGAGTGAATTAAAAAAAATCAAACACATTCCCCTATGAGGTGCTATGTTATGTGTCAATGCCTGAAAAGTTATCTAAACCTGTAAACTCTTGTAAAATCCAACTTTTCTTCACGTCACGATAAATGATGTTGTTTTTCTCGCTTTTAATTGCTTGAGGGCAAGCAACAGCTAAGTATGGAGGGATTTGATAACGCCTAAATTATACATGTTTTTGGTGGTGTTATTTATATATATTTTATCATTTCACGTGAACTTTCGATACTTAATAGCATGAAATACTTGCAGGTTCACTTGAAGACATCCCGAGCTCAAATAAAGCAAAGATCAAGTACTTATACACTTCGGAAAACAAAATACAAGAAAAGATAAAGTCTCAAGCTGAAAAATGCAAATGTGCGCCACACTTACCCTTTGTACGCCACACTTCTCCCCAAAGTCAAAAGAATAAAGCAAAGATCAAGTACTTATACACTTCGGAAAACAAGATACAAGAAAAGATAAAGTCTCAAGCTGAAAAATGCAAATGTGCGCCACACTTACCCTTTGTGCGCCGCACTTCTCCCCAAAGTCAAAAGAATTAAAAGTCTGGTCAAAATAGTGCATTAACTCCCTAAGTACGCCGCACTAACAGTTGTTGCGCCGCATCTTCCCTCTGGCTTCGCAGGATTAAATGAAAAGTTATTATAAAATTCGTATTAACGACACCAAGTGCTGTTTTTTTGCGTTGGTGCACAAAGTATCATTTGTGCGCCACATTTACCGAAAAATAGCCTATATTAGAGCCAAAAAATTCTCACACATTTCATCAACTCTCTTACAATCCATCTCCTCTCATCTCATACACTCTTGCTTTTCCTTAAAATATCCTAAACCTTTCCAAAGTCATAAACACCATATCTTTTAAAGATTCAAGATCAAATCAAGAAGAACGAGGAATAACAATATCATAGTTCTAAGAATAAAATGGTGTACTTAGATTCCATACTTGTTACGGGGAAGTTTTGATCCATACTCTTACCCGGTTACAGTATGTTTCTTGTTTATCAATTTAATCTTGTTATGAATTCAGTACTTGAGAGGCTAAAATCTTCATGGCCTACTCGGTGAAATAATATAATGAATAAGCATTTGGTATAATTACGATCTTGTTAATCTTAAGCTTTTGTTATAATCCTATCGTGTCTGATCTTGTCAACTTTGATTATCAACTTTGATTGTATACTCACACCGGTATAGGTCGAAAGACCCGTTGTGATCTATATAGTTTTAAAGGTTTGTCTACGATCTTTATCGTATGTGACGAGAAATCCACTTACATTATTTGATAAACAAAAAGAGATTTGACATAATAGTAACTGGATTATTTGAGTGACACATCTGATCAAGTTAGATAAACATAAGTCTTAAGTTAAACAAGTTAATTTTTGAAAACGTTTGTTTCTCGCTTAAATTCTCGTTTCCTTCCTGTAAACAATAAATAAGTTATCATTTTTAAGCATTTATGAGATATTCACAAGCATTTTGATAGGGAATTTGATACCAAAAAGTATTAATTATTTGATGTTATCAGCCACCATTTTTACTTTGAATATCCACATGACCATCTTGTATGAAAACTTGATTCTTTGTGTTTGATGAAGTACGAAGACGATTATTCCTTGGAGTTGAAAAATGTTGTGTGATAGATCGAGCCAAAAGCATCGTTATAGTAAAAAGTTTGTCTTCTTGAGCATCACCTTGTATCTCCCCTTTATTATGATCATCACAATCATGCAAAGATGTAGGATAAGTGACATAATATGGTTGTTGTGAACAAGAATATGAAGGAATTGCATGAGAATATGAAGGTCTTGTATACGAATTGGCAACTAAAGCCAATGGATCAAAATTCTTAGCATTTCACTTTGCTCGAGAAGCATTCACATGAGGTTTACATTCACTCAAATAATCATAAAGTTTATCAAAATGATCATATCTGAGTTTATGAGATTGACAAGTCAAGGTAACATATTTGCTCCACTCGGGTTGCAATGAGTTGAGAAATTCGATGTTAAGTGCAATTTCATTTGGTTTAATCTTGTTTCGATCCATGTTGTTCACAAGTGTTGAAAACCTCTTGTGGAAACTAGAAGCGGGGTTGAATAGTTTTTACCATTTTTAAATTAAAACTTAGATTATCGACTTATGTGAACTCAAGAGATATACACAAGTGTATATGATAGCGATGCAATAAGTAAATAAGTAATCTATGAAATATGAACAAGTTTCCAATTCATAGGATAGAAATTTTGATGAATTGGTTCTCTAGAGATTCTTCTAGGTTGAGGTGTGTTGTATCTTGGTTGGTTTTCATAACCTATACCGCTTTTAAGTGATGGTTTTAAAGATGGTTTCTTTGACTCATCAATTCTATTATGTATTAGTTTCTTCCTAGTATTAACAAAATCCGATCTAGAAGACATGGGTGGACTCAAAACGTGTTTTGTCAATTTATCCGAATCCATATATTGATTCAAGCTTTAATGTATAATACACGTTAAAGATCTTGGGTGACCTTGGCTTCTGATACTAATTGTGAAAGATAAAAAAGATCAAAACGATGACACAATGATTTATATTGGTTCGGCTATGAAGCTCCTCTTCGCCCTACTCCACTCCCCAAGTACCCAACTTGATAGTTATCTTCACTATGTCAACAAGCTCCCTTTAGGCGGAGAAAACCGTACACGTCGTTTACACTTTTTTTGATACTAAGCTAAATACCGAGTTCTACTTTGAGATAGAACCAATCTAACACACTATGTATTTTGTGGCCTAAATACTAACCTATCATACACATATGATATACACAACACACAACACAAGATATACAAGATGAATGATCATCACAATCGTAATGACACAACTAAACTATTAACACTTGAAGCTTGACGTCTTCGTAAGTGTTCTTCACTAAAGAGTGGAATTATTGATCACAAGGAATGGTGGATAATGTAACAAGTATAATAATCAAAAATATAAATTAAAAATGTGTGTAAAAATTTGTCAAGAGTTGTTTAAAATGAAAGCTTAAGGTTGCTATTTATAGGCAAGCCTTTGAAATGCAAATGTTGTCCCAGATAGCTGTGAGCTGCGACCCACAGATCCACCGTAGCTGGATCCATCTAGTATATTTGGTAAATCCGTTGGGGGAGCTGGGACAACATTTGTCATTTTATGATTAACCCAAAATCTATACAAAATATTATTTTGTACTTAATAAAACTAGTTTATTAGATTTTTCTAGGACAAAATATTTCTTATCACCAATAAGGAAATATTTTCTAGATTTGGAAAGATTTGAAAAGATTGTTTCCACTTATGGTTAATCTTATTTTGTCTTACATGATTAATATAACTAGCTTATAATTAATCATGTGTTAACTTAAATCATTTGATTAGAAAAGGTTTATGCAAATGATAATATTTTTCTTTGATCATTAACTATGTTTAATAATGTCATATTCATACCTTAAGTGATTTGTCGTCGTCAAGTAATCTTTCAACTAAATAACTTGTTTACGTAAACTTTTACGTAGTATGACATTATATTTGTTATTATCAAAACATGAAGATCATTAAATATAAATATTATTTTTGCGCGAATATTTGTATTAAGATACTCTTTCACTTCTACTTTTATTGCCTTAAGCAATTCTACTTCACACTTTATCATCTTTCTTTATATTACACAAGATCCAATTGATACTTGTCATTCTCATGTATTACATATACATATATGTTTTCAAATTTCATTTTTCATTCTCTCGTCAACCCCAAGTTGATAACTTATTCAATTTTCTATACCAAAGCATCATTTTAGCTCGCTTAACGTTTCGCGTATAAACCTTACATAGGTTATTCTTATATTATACTCATTTACTTTACTTTATTCATCAAATACATCTCTTTCATTTATTTACATAATTTTAGTCTTTCTTTATCATTTATTTAACGCTTTTAGCATCATTTAGGATTTCTAACGCAACTCTTCTTAAACATCATTCATTCATCACATTTATCTGTAATTGTCATTAGGCATAAGTTATCGTGTTTTCTATGTGACATTTCTCATCACGTTTTAGACATACCTTTACATAACATGCTTACTAGCATCTATTCTCATTTACTTGCCCCTATTCCCATATTTTCATCATGATTCATTTAAAATGCAACCCTATGCATTTTACTTAGCTTAAGTGCTTCATAAACTTATACCGCCATACATATCATACATTGCTTAGAAATATAATTAACATAGCATAGACCTTACATTATATAAGCATACTTTCCCGCATTTAACACTTACTTCTAATACATAATAGTTTTACGCAAGCAACTTTTTCATAATTCAAACATCTTCACATTTCCTTAGCTCATACTTACATACTTTCAGCATTACTTATTAAATGAAATCCTATGCATTTATCTTAGCTCAAGCATTTTTAAACTCATATCATTATATACATACCATACATCACTTAGACATATAATCCACCATAGACTTCACATTATATAAGCATATACTTCTACGCTTAACACTTTTCTGAAAAGTGTTACACATTCTTAGCCGCATTCCCAATCCTTTAGTCTATGGAAAAATAACATATATCATTTCTCATAATCATTCTATATCTAAACATTATCATTCTATTTACCGCAAGTACTTAATCTACCTATACTAAGGCATTCACATTCTTCACTACTTATACTTACAGCATACACATCTACGAGTGGTCTAAGTTTAGGCAACCTATAGTGAAAACCTACTTCTCTTAGACCAAATCTCTGATACCAAGTTGAAATGCCCCTTTTCCGACTCTACATTGACTAAGAATTAAAACTTTTACTTGTTGGTAGTCATGTGTCCCAAATCAGGGTTAAGATAATCAAAAGCCTAGCTAATTACCAAAGATGGTTACCGGATATCACTTGAAGTCGTGTAGTCACTTTCCAAAGAAGATTATTCGACCATATGCCTGGGTATCACGAATACCTCTTTGGGATAAAACCAAGTGTTTGTTCTTGTTCTAGGCACAGATCAAGAACCTATTCGTTTCTAAGTGTTTAAGTTTTCTGTTCTCTTTTTCACACATTCCCATGCAGTTATGGTCTCCTATTTATATGATAATACTCAAAACCCTAGTCAAAGTAATTATTAGAGATTATAAGAGATATAATCTCTTTTATAATTAGCCACCTTAATTTCAGGAATTAGTGGTTACATGACCATATTAATCGTGGTCATTAAATGCGATTATAACTTGCCATTTAAACCGGTCAAAGTTGTTACAAAAGTTGTTGAATTCATTCCAGCGTGTTATTCATTCAGTATCTTGGACATTCAACTAGCCCGCTGAGGAGCATACCCGCTGAGGATACATCCTCTGATGGATTACTCCTTGATGGTATCCTTCAGCTTACTCCTCAGGGAGTACCAAGCTGAAGCCATCAGCCTGATGAATGTCCTTATCCAGAGTTCCTACTCACTGAAGAGTAAACTCACTTAAGTTCATCAGCGACTAGAATTCCATTTAACCACTATCCGAGTCAGGGTGTTCAGTGACCTATGGGTGTACACTCCGTACCTCCAGCCCCATTATCCAGTATGAATTGAGCCCACCACAATTGAACTAAATTTCCAACAATCCTCCCCAATTTAGTACAATTCCTTTGCATGAAAATTAATGAAAATGTCCTGAGGATTGAATTTCCATCTTAGTAATTACACGTTCATATATTCAAGAATCAGGGTGTTCTAAGAAGTAAACCCTTTAACCCATTTGAATACCTGAAGATAAAAACACACAAGTTTTCAAACACATACGAAACTCTTGACCCTATAACATAGCCATGTGTCCATATCCAATTCATAAATGTTGTAAGAGCCAAAGTCCATGCTCCTTGAGGCGGCACAATCTCAACATTTACATAGGTGGTTCTTCTTTATTCATGCTCCTGCTAAGCACTTTTTCAAAGAAATTAACCATTAAGAAGTTTACAACTGCATCCTCCTTTTCATCAGGTTCCAAGCACATCCTTGGGATGATATATAAATACATGTGCTTCAGTCCACTGAACGTTCAGCTTTCTATGTTTGAACTCAACTGCCAAGTTTCCTCGACAGGGAGTTAGGTATCCTAGCATTCAACAACTTAGTTGGACTTTAATCCCATCCCTTCAGTAGACTTTATAACCAAGTCTCTAGCTAGTCCCTTCGTCAAGTGATCAGCTAAGTTTTGTTGAGACATCACAAACTCTATAGATACCACCCCATTCATGATCAGCTCACGAATCATGCTATGCCTGACAACTAAGTGTCTAGACTTCCTATTGTACATTTGGCTATAAGCCTTTGCCAATGTAGCAACACTATCACAATGGATAGGAGTAGGTGCTATAGGTTTGGACCACAATGGAATCTCAATGAGAAAGTTTTTCAACCATTCAGATTCCTTACCAGCAGCTGCTAAAGCCACAAATTCAGATTCTATTGTTGAACCAGTGATACAAGTTTGTTTCTTGGAAGCCCAAGAAGTTGTACCACCATCAAGCAGGAATACCCAGTCACTGGTAGACGAATTTATTCTTCAGTGTTGGGACCAGCTTGCCAATTAGGTATCTGCTTGAACTGAAGGTTAAAACTTTATTTATTCAATTTTAGTCCATGGTTTTCTTCAAGTACTTCAGTACCCGCTGAATTGCTTGCCAGTGCTGAATACCAGGATTACTAGTATATCTGCTCAGTTTACCCACTGCAAAAGAAATATCAAGCCATATACAAGTCATGACATACATCAAGCAGCCAATCACCCTAGAATACTTAAGTTGAGATACAGCCTGACCATTATTGGGCATCAACTTCTCACTTGTATCCATAGGAGTACTAACTGGAGTGCATTCAAAGTAATTGAATTTCTTTAATACCTTCTCAATGTAATGAGACTGAGAAATTGCTATTCCATTACTTTTATGTTTAATCCTAATACCAAGGATAACATCAGCCTCTCCTTATGTCATTATTAGTGAACCTGATGAACAAAAATTCCTTTGAGGTCAACTGAACGTGGTCAGTCCTAAAGTTCAGCATATCAAACATATAGGGCAAAATGATGTCTCCTATACAGATTCATCAAATATCTACTATTTACACATTTGTCAGCTTTGAGTCGGTTTGGTTTATTTATTATTCCTTTTTTAGTTTTGTACAAGTTCTGACAATCCTAGCTGTGAGAGGTTTGATTGCGGGATGATGGTTTAGTCGTGGCCACTTAAATTTATTATTTTTTTTTATTTTTGTTTTTATTTATAATTTACATGGGTTAGGGGATGTGGGTGGGGACGTAAAGGTGGTAGTGCAGGGGTTGTCTGATAAGTGATTGTTCGGTTGATCGTATTGTGTCGTAGGGTATTGTTAGATTTTGAATGTTAATAGGTGTTTGGGTGTTTGTAAATAACCATAGATATAAAGCACTTCCTCAACTTTGATGCCATTGCTTAGGTGCCTACTTTTGTCCATAAAGAGACTTAATAAGTTTACACACCTTGTTTTCATTGCCAGGCATGATGAAGCCCTGAGGTTGGTTCATATAGACATCCTCTTCCAGTTCACCATTCAAGAAAGTTGTCTTCACATCCATCTGATGAATAATCAGACCGTGAATTAATGCCATAGCAATCAGCAGTCTTATGGTACTGATACGTGCCACTGGAGCATAAGTATCAAAGTAGTCTATTTCTGACTTTTGACTAAAGCACTGAATGACTAGCCTTGCCTTAAACTTTTTAATAGTTCCATTTACCTATAGTTTTCTTTTGAAGATCCATTTGCACCAAGAGGTTTGCAACCTAGAGGTAGATCAGCCAACACCCAAGTGTTGTTGCCCATGATGAAATCCATCTCATCATTATTTGCTTCTTTCCAGAAAGTAACATCTTGGGACTTCATTGCTTCATCAAATGTTTTAGGGTCATCCTCAACGTTAAAGCAATAGGAGTGTTGGTCAGAGACATCATCCCTTGTTCCTTCAATTAAGTATAATTGAAATTCAGGTCCAAAGTTCTTTGGAGTCCCATTCCTTTTGCTTTTTCTAAGCTCAGGTTCAAGTTGCTAAACAACCTCTTCAGTGACCTCTTCAAGGACCAATAAACCACAAATGTCTTTAGTTCCATTTATTAGGGACCTCTAACTTGGTCTAAGGACTGATGAGAATCTATTCTCATCAAAGACAACATCCTTGAATTTAATTATTGATTTAATTAAAACTGATTCATTAGGATCAATAACAAAGAACCTAAAAGCCTTGGAATGCTCAGCATATCCAACAAAGATGCATTCAATGCCTCTTTCACCCAAAGTTTTTAGCTTTGGATCAGGGAGTCTTACAACTGCCCAACAACCCTAAACCCTGAGGTAGTTCAGGTTCGGTTTTCTTTTAGTCTAGAGTTCATAAGGGGTAATCATGTTCCTTTTATTGGGAACCCCATTTAGTAAACAGCAAGTTGTTAACATAGCTTCATCCCAGAACCCTTGACTTAGTCCTGAGTAGGACAACATAGAATTAACCATTTCTTTCAGTACTTTATTTTTCTTTTCAGATATACCATTTTGTTGTGGAGTATAGGGGGCAGTAGTTTCATTGATAATAGAAACAGACTAAAAATACAGAGTATCCATATACTCACCTCCCATGTCAGTCCTGAATCTTTTAATCAGGGATCCTTGTTGTAATTCAACTTTAGTTTTGAATACTTTGAATTTGTCTAATGCTTCATCCTTTAAATGTAATAAATAAACATAACAAAACCTTGAAGCATCATCAATAAATGTCGCAAAGTATTTCTTACATTCCTTATGAGGGAAGTTTTAGGAAGCATGTAAATCGCACAGATTCAATTGGTTAGCTCCAAATACTTAGTTTTATGTTTTACATTTTGAAAATGATTCTTATTTATTTCCGGTCATGCTTGACAAAGTCTTACACTTTTCTGTTATCCATGTCTAAAAGTTGGGATTAACCCATCCCTTAGACATATCTTGCTACGCTCTTAAAGTGGACACTGGGCCAGTTAGATGTCCATAAGGACTTGTATCATTCAGTTTAGAGGTTGACATAAAGGTTGAACCAATATTATCATTGACAGTATTAAGCCTGAACATATACTTACTTAGATAACCAAAACTAATAAACACACCATGTTTGGATCAAACAAATTTATTTGAATCAATTACTTGTTTATAACCACAATTATTCAAAATACTACTAGAAACCAAATTCTTCCTTATATTAAGCATGTAAAACATTCAATAAAGAAACAATCTTTCCAGAACTAAACCTAAGATCTACATAACCACGTCCATGCACCAGGGCTGTTAACTCATTTCCCATGTGAAGTATAGATCCATCATTTAGTAACTTATAGGTCTTGAACCAGCATCTATCTTTACACACATGAACTATTGCTCCTGAGTCAAACCACCACGCAACATCATCATCCTGTATAAAGTAAGCCTCAGATACATATGTAACATAATAAACCTGAAGAGATTTATTAAACATATTATGACCTTTCAGTGAGTTAGAAGAACCATCAACTGAACCCTTTGTGCCTGATCCATTGGCTTTATTGCCAACATTAACACCTTTGTAATCCCTTTTCATGTGACCAGTTTTGCCACATTTCTAACAAGTAGGTTTTGCCTTCTTGTTAGGATCAGCCCTTGTGTTATCATGACGTTTATGTTTACCCTTATTGTCATTGTACATAGAAGTTGTTATGCTCCACTATATTGACAACTGAAGGACCAACAACATTGTTGCCGTTTGGCTTGTCATTATCATGCACCCTAAGGGACTCCTCAATGCGCAGATGACTGCCCAACTCAACAAGAGTTAACTCCTCCTTTAAATATTTCAAGGTGTGCTTGAAATATTTCCAAGAAGGAGGAAGTTTATCAATGATACATGAGACTTGAATAGCCTCATCCATGTTCATTTTATGTTGTGTAAATCTTCCAAGTATACCAAGAAGTTCATTATATTGTTCCATAACTGGTCTTGAATCAGTCATTTTGTAATTTGTGATATTACTTACAAGGAACTTCTTACTTGAGGCATCCTCAGCCATATATTTAGCCCCAAGAAATCCCATAGTTCTTTGGAAGATTTAACATTTTAGTAATTATCAAACAAGGAATCAGACATACCATTGAGGATTAAACCTCTACACATATAGTCATCATTGTCCCACTTGGCCCTCTTCCTGACTTGTTCCATGGTTGGATTATCACCTCCATCTTTAGGCAAGGGAGTAGTCAACACATACACCACACTCATGCTGGAAAGCAAGAAGTACATCTTCTTCTGCCATCTTTAAAAATCCACCCCTTTAAACTTGTCAAGCTTGGCAAAGTTTGAAGCCATGTGTTTTATAGCAGCAACCATTGATTATCATAAAATAATCTTCTTTGATTGTTAGTTGTCGTGTGTCCTAGATCAGGGGTAAGATAATCAAAAGCCTAGCTAATTTACAAAGATGGTTAAGGATCTTCACTTGAAGTCGTATAAACTTTCCAAGATGATTAGATTGGTCTCACGAATACCTTCTTGGGATAAAACCAAGTGTTTGTTCTGGTTCTAGGCACAAATCAAGAACCTTTTCATTTCTAAGTGTTTAGGTTTTTTGTTCTCTTTTTCACATGTTCCCATGCAATTATGGTGTCCTACTTATAGGATAATACTCAAAACCCTAGTCAAAGTAATTATGAGAGTACCAAGCTGAAGCCATCAGACTGATGAATGTTATAACACCCTGTGTTTTAGGGTCATTTACGATGTCATTAATTTCACTATTTATTTTTAGTCTTGTACGCGTTTGATTTTAATTTTAATCGTTAAGTTAAATCGCGTAAGCTAAATTATCATTCATCGTAATCGAGATTAAATTAATTAAATGTTTACGTCAAGCAAGTGTTAGATAATTAATTGGAGGATAATTATTAACTTCGAGCATTTTATTTTTATTGGTTACGTAAAATGTTTATGTTTCATGATAAAATACGTTTAGACATTCACGGAACCACCAAAACTTTTCTATGCTTCAACAAATACCTATTATTATACCCAATATTTAAAGTTTTTATAAAACTTCACCCGTATGTATCATATAGGCTGAATTCTACATGAAGGAAATAAACCAAGACTTACAAATTACAAGTTATATCTTTATACATTCAACATTGCAACTTATAACCTCAAATGACACAAGATATTTTATATATAATGACAAAGATTCCTAGCTCCTTATCCTCCACCCAGAAAATTCGAGTTTAGTAAGTGATCGCAAGCGGGACATTTAAGCATACCAATCACCAATAGACGATGTACAATTTACACCTCTTAAACCTTATGTCTAAGACTAGTGAAAGTGACCAACTTTTCTCCTTATTTCCCTCCATTGTTTCTTTGAATATTGGACCACTATCAAAATAGTTTACATGATAGTCCAAGTTGTATATAATAGATGCAACTAGTTGAGAAGTAACACCACCTTCATTTCACTTAAGAAAACTTTACTCATTCTCTTTGTCTCTCCCTCCTAGCCACGACCAAACTCACACACCCCTAAATAATCCATAGTTTTTATTTTACCAAGTATACAAGTGATCTAACATCATATCTAAGATATACCAAGAAGGTTTGAAGGATTGGTTTAGAATTTACAAGTGTTAAACAAGGAAGGGTTAAGATTAGGGTTTTCATTGGATTTAGGGTTTTCTAAGTATCAGAAGCTTGGGTTAAATAGCTAAACAAGGGTTTAGATCTTGTTAATCATCATCCTACTTCATATTAAGGTTATCTAAAAACCTCAAACTCTTTACATTTGTGATTTTATGTATATATAATGTTTATATAGTAAATCACCATCTAGGAAACTTATTAACTTGTAAAATGGATTCTTACACTTGGTTATGATTTGGTATACTTTTACTTTTGGTATATGGATGTTAATATCATGTGGGAATGAAAGTATAAGTATTGTACAAGTGTGGTTTATGTATAAAAAGTATATATAAACTAGTGGTTTAAAAAGTTACCTAATAAGTTTATAAGTAGAAGTGATGTGAGATCTTGTTATCATGGACAATATTTGGACAAATCATGGACTAAGGACCTTAAGTATGTAAGACATGTGATATATGATGTTGTAGAGGACTTGTAACAAAGTTACTAAACTAAAAAGTTACAAAAACAAGTTTAAACACATTTTTAACAAATATATCAAAAGGGGTTGCTTAAAATTCGAATATAAGGTATTTATTTTATGTTTTTACAAAATACTATATGTCATGAGGATTCCAACCATATAAAGAACTTAAAAATTCGATTTATAACGAAGGAGATACGTAATTTACAAGTTATACAATAATAAACGCATTTATAAAAGAAATTTTATAAAAACTTATTACAAACCACTTCTGATATAAAAGAATGGTTATTTTTCTCAGATAGTACATATTTTTATGATTACAAAACATTAAAAATCATAATTTTTTGATCAATAACGAAGAAGCTATGAATTTCGCAAGTTTACGATAGTAAATACTTTTATAATTTTTTTTATAAAAGTTACTGTTTCAACATTGTTTTTTAAATTTTGAAAAATATCATAATTAGATAGAACTTTTAATTATGAAGATGTGCTCGAAAGAATCACTAAAATCGGATTTAAAATGAATAAGATATGGCTTTTACGAGTTACGACAACTAAATTTATAAAAGTCTCACGTTAGTGAACTGTAAAAACTGTGGTTCAGCTGGGGAATCAATATATGGAAAAGTTATATTTGATACATCGTATTATACAAAAAATTGTGGACGTAAGAAAGAAACTATACACAAACGGCTTTATAAAACGAGAAAGTGATGTCGTTTTTACTAAGGAAATATTTATAAACGTTTTAACTTTATAAATATGATTTCACAAATACAATTAGATGGTGATATAGCTATATATAATTATATATGGTCCTAGTTATTCAAAGTACTTAGTACTCATACGGCCTATAATTAATTAGGTTGCATTCGGACGTTATCGTGACGCATTTTCTGTTGTATACTTGTTATGTATTCACTCAAGGTGAGTTTATAGCCCCACGTTTTACTTGTTTTATATATACGTTACAACTTTTGGGGTGAGGACATGCTTGTTACCCAATTCATTTACATATGGTTTGAATTTATTACATGTGCATTCACATTCAGTTTACCAAACTGGTTCTACATATCTCAATTAATTATTTTGGGATCGAAATACATTGTTGTTTCACTTATGTGTGAAATAGGACATTACTTTCTTATTACCCAAATGATTACGGATTAGCTTAAGCGGATTAAATGTGAATTAATTGGAGGTGTTAAGCGTGATTGTTATGAAATTGATCCTATTCGGGTGTGATAGTCCGTCGGGTGTTTAGACTATCAATGGGACGAATGGTTTATAGCATGTCGGAGCACAACATTTATATGACACGAACACTTTACGGTGCCTTGGATAATGTGGTATATATATGAGTTACACAGTAGGTTTCATGAAACTTAGTGGAACGTAATCATTGTTTTATACACACATGAATATTTACGTTGCCTTGAATAAAGTGGTAATACATACTTTGAACAATGGTGGTCCAACTTATACATAACTTTTGTGACTATGCTAGGATTGAAGATGGTCATGAATACTTTACAACTTTTTGTTTTACAACATAATACTACTTTTGGTGACTATTTGGGGGATTTAATTATGGTTCATGCTATTACTTTTACAACTCTTTGATTTACTAACACACATACATACGTTTTGGTGACTATTTGGCGGATTTTATATGGGCATGCATACTTTACAAACTCTTTGATTTAATAACCATTCTTACATAATTTTTTTGGAAATATAAGGATTGGACATTGGTTAATAACTTTACAAAATTGTGGTTCAAACATTTCTACTTACAACAATCCTATGAATACTCACAACTTTATCGTTGACACTTTTATTTTAAGCATGTTTTCTCAGGTTAACAAGCTACTTGGCATACTTGATGTGCATTGGAGTCTAAATAATACAAGATTACTATTTAAACGATACAGTTATAGGTCGTTCTCTCATGACTTGAGCAATGGTATTATGAAGTAACGCTCCCGGAAACATATTTCGCTGCGACCCATTTCTGGAGGTGTTACAGATTGGTAATCAGAGCCAAGGTTATAGAGAACCAGGTTGCTATATGCTTACTAGACTATAACATTTTTAAAATACGTATGCACATTTTGAAATATTTTTACGGGACATACACATATTGTTTGTTGCATTAGTTGGTCATACTAGATGCTTACATGATTCATATACGTGTTCATATTATTGTACGTAGATTACTATAAGGGTCTTACATAGATCTATACAAAGATGTGTTTACATTCTTTCACACATACTCTACAATTATTTATATAAGGGTTATTTATATAAATACTAGAACATTTCTTAAGGCAAGGTAGTACTATAAGCTCGTAGGTCCTAAACGCTACCTATTAACATAAGCTATCAAATACGATTTCTTACCAACATCATTCATAGGCATCATGCATAACATATCCAGTCATACCATGATGCATTCCTTTCTCGCCATGCACGTTTTCCATCCTTGCCATGATGTGCATTATGTATTCACCAGGCATCATTTTGCATCATGTTTACTTTCCATACTGCATGCATCCTACATGGTTTCATATAAAGGCGATTTATATAAACTTTTGCTTGTGCAGGATATGGATTGCACCTACTATTTCCGTCTCTTACTGAGGAGATTCTTGGGTCCTGTTCGATATTAGGGTGGATTTCAGTCCACCCAGATGCCCGTCGCTTCAGGTGTTTTTCCTGCAGCGGCTGTTGTGAGGACACAAGCCCAACACGAGGAGCTATCGAGGCTTTCTTGCTGCATTTGCTAGGGTGCACATTGAGGGACCTGGGGCATTGATTGAACTTTGAACGTTTAGGTATGGGTATGGCCGGAGAAAGAATTGCTTCTCTGCGTGGTTAGATTAAGTTATGGAGGCTATCGAGACGGTTACTTGTAGCCGGGAGAAAAGGGCTCGTATGGAGATAGAGCGACAATTGGCTTCAGTTTAGGAGTCACAACGACAAGACCGAGAGAACTTCAGGAAGCTCTAGGAGTTAGTCACCAGTCAGCTCGGACGTCGACCATTGACCACAATGTTTTTAGGAAGTATGTATTAGCTTGTATTGGAAGTTGTAGTATAAAGAAAACCACGTAGTACTATAGAGGGAAAACAATAAAACCCACTATCTATCAAATCATCGTATTATGAAAATTTCGCAAATTTTGCTCTAATTGCCTAATCATTTATGCAAGCCACTCTCACAAATATCATGAAATCATAACGCTATTTTGACAAAAATGTAGCATGCAGGGTTAGTCTCATTATTCATGGCTGATCAACTATGTATAATTCAGGGGAAGGGACCATGCCCATGCTGAGGAGTATTCAATCTAAAACTTTAGTCAAGAAACAATTTTCTGGTTATATCATGATTTGTTGTGGGTATTCATAAAACGTATCTATCACAAGGAACCAAACTAACAATCAAAATAACTAAGTAAACTCTTATACCACCTTATTATATAAAGTCGACATCATTGTATACAAAATCCTATGTCCAAAAGTCAAGACGCATCCCTAGTCACCCTAGGACGATCACTACAAGTTTATTCGTCATTAAGGGAATATAACAATACACATTTAACTTCTTTCGTTAATACCATAATGCTTTTGTAGTTACGACACCACCATAGATATAAATTCGTTATCATCCGGAGAAAGCAAATGTTGTTACTGATGCTTTGAGCAGGAAAGAGCAGATTAAACCATTAAGAGTTCGAGCCTTAGTTATGACTATTGGCTTGGATCTTCCTAAACAAATCTTGAATGATCAGACAGAAGCACAGATGCCAGAGAGTCTTAAACACAAAGATGTAGGAGGTATCATGTTTTCTATGTAACATTTCTCTTTGCGTTTTAGATATACCTTTACATATAATGCTCACTAGCATCTGTTCTCATTTACTTGCCCCTATTCCCATATTTTCATTATGATTCATTTAAAATGCAACCCTATGCATTTTACTTAGCTTTAATACTTCATAAACTTATATCACCATACATATCATACATTACTTAGACATATAATTAACACATCATAGACCTCACATTATATAAGCATACTTTCCAGCATTTAACACTTACTTTTAATACATAATAGTTTTTATGCAAGCAACCTTTTCATAATTCAAACATCTTTACATTTACTTAGCTCATACTTACATACTTTCATCTTTTATTATCTTTATAATTGCTATCCTATGCATTTATCGTAGGCTCATGCATTTCTTACTCCATATCAAACTATACAGACCATACTCACTTAGACTATAATCACATTAAACTTCACATTATATAAGCATATACTTCTACGCTTAACACTTTTTAGATAAGTGTTTCACATTCTTAGCCGCATTCCTAATCCTTTAGTCTATGGAAAAATAACATATACTAAGGCAACCTTATACTAAGGCATTCGCATTCTTCACTACTTATACTTATAGCATACGCATCTATGAGTGGTTTAAGTTTAGGCAACCTATAGTGGAAACCAACTTCTATTAGACTGAAGCTCTGATACCAAGATGAAATTCCCCTTTCCGACTTATAAATTTTGACCAAGAAATATAAACTCTTGATACATTAGCAATGACCCGGAGGATAATGGACTTGCGTCATTATTTTATAAACTGACCAAAATCATTTAACATTCACTTTTTGAAAGTATTACTAAATAAAACTAGACTCAATTATCTTTGAAACGGCGGGTGACACGCATTCTAACTCCTTACGGTTCATTCTATACGCCATTTACAAAAAACAACAAAACTGAAAAACCCTTCTAATGCATTTGGCCGCCGGCTAAAGCCCTTATGAGGCCTTTAGCCGCCGGCCAGGCTTCCTAGCCGCCGGCTAAATGCCTCAGACCTGCAATTCTTTACCCAGCTTGCCTTTTTGACCCAAAACTCGACCTTTGTGACCCGACACATCATAAGAACTTCCAGAATACATTTAGACATCATAATAAACTATTTTCATAACATTTGTGGTCTCAACGACCCACGGAAATGTACTTTATGAATTGATGAGTGTTTTGCCAAACACTTCTTTTTGACCCACATTACACATACCATATGAGCATAGCTCACTACTACATAAAATCTGGACTTGGACACCTTCAAACCACATTTACAAAACCATTTAAAACACATGGGGGTTCAACATTGACTCGAGCTCGGTATCTAATACAATATTTTACACATAATGCAATACTTCCGAATCCATGTTCAATCTATATGCCTTTATCAAGGTTTTTACCATTCATTATCCGCAATAACCTGCAAACGGTTCAACAACTAAACAGTAAGCGAAACACTTAGTAAGTAATAGACATAACAATATATCATACATCGTTTATACACATTTGCATCATATACAACACTTACAAGCCAGAGGTTAAGATGTACTATTCTTGTCTTAATTTCTGTCTTTATTAAGCTTCATACTTCAACATAAAATCACAAAACTAGCGCAATCTACATTTGCTAGTTTAGCCACTAGCCTAATTCTAACTCTTGGTCTCAAATCCTAATTCTTAAGCTTTCATGCCCTTTTCCATATTCACATATATAACACAAAACACAAGCATGATAAGTCAATATAACATCTTGCTATAGTTAATTACATACCTCACATCAAGCTCAAGAACACCAGTAAATCATTCTCATCAAAACCTATTTACACACATAAAAGCATATCAATAACAATGGTTATACAACCCATACAATAACCTAATTTACATCCTTAATCATTCATATGATAATCTTGGTCATATGATGAAAAATTCCAATTACTTTACACTTAATTCATCAATTACCTTAACACATATCTTAAACACATTAATATTAAGTTGTAAACCAAGTACCCAAAACCCTCAATTTGGGTATATGAACCATAATTTATAAATCATCAAACAACTCAAATTAAGATTACTTACATACGGTTGCGATCATTTCTAGGGCTTGGCTTGCCAATAATATCTGAATTCCACCAAGATTTAACATATATCATTGATCATCTTCTTTTCCCTCCTTTTTCTTCTCTGAAGGTCGACACACATACACACTCCTGGAACATTATGGAAGAGTCTGTGTTTTCCAGGAAGTGACTAACTAGTTATAAGTTAGTTATGTAAGTTTGGCTATTTGCTATTATTGGTCCACTAAGTCTTCTTCACTCATATTTGTGACACATTAATTTTTCTAAAACCATTTACATAATATTTAGACTTATAGTTTGACTATTGGGTTTGACTAACCAATCACGTAAAGTCTTTGACTTATAAAATTCATGGTCAAACTTACCTGATGGCATTCTCGTAATATAATACCTAAAAACCTGTTTTGGGGTGTTACAATTGGAACAAATACCTATTGACTATTCTCTACATACTCCTTATACGCATCTATCTCTCGAATCGTATCATTCAGCAGCGTGTTGGGTATCGGCAAACCATAGTATATGACCCCTCATTTGGTTACCTTAGATGGCTTGTACGTCTTGTCCATATCACCTCTATACATATTTACATGATCTCTAATTGATGGTGTTGTTGTTTGACATGATATGATCATTTTGGTAAACCTTAGGAATGGTAACTTATCAGCTTTAGTTTGACTCTTCATTCGACTAGTTATCTGCAACTTGAATTCATCCCAAATTAAGGCAGCATAATCCAGATTACTGTTCTTGATTAAACCTCAAAGAAGTTGTATCATGGTATGTCTTGCTCTATCAAGTCCAGAGTCTTTGCCCGTCAACATTGTTCAAAATGGCATAAGATGGTCTCACGTGATGAAGTTTTGCAAAAATTGATGAGATATGGGTTTGAACGGTTGTCCAGTCATCCTAATCAAGTTCCTTTGTATGAACGGGAGTAGTGATTTGAGGTGGTGTGAGTTTGTTAGCACTATTCGTATTAAATCAACTCCGACTTTAAACCATTGATTGTTGAGTTGAAAGAGGAACGTCTTTGTTGCTTCATTCTTAGACATAGTATGCCAAAACTGTTGAATGTTTATTGATGGTAATGTGGTAGTGAATGTGAGTGAGTTGTAAATGATGTGTGTCTTGAGAATTGCAATTGCTATTTAATGGAATAGATAAGTGAAGACTTCTTCAGCATCAATCCTCACATTGCTTGTGCCAATCCCTACTAGCTTATCTTTTGGAACAAGTTCCTTTTCAGTTTTCATTAGAAGTAGAGATATAGCTCGAGACATGATTTAGTGTTGAGATTGAAATGCAAATTAGTTAGTTTCAAATGAATTCAAACTTAAACAATTATTAATGTTTTTGTCTCTTTCCACTCTATCTGTTTTTTGTATAATCTGACAATTCTTTTTTATCATACTAATGTCATTTTCTTTCTCATATGCCTTCTTTGTTTTTTTGACACATGTCGTACGCTTTATTCTTTTTATTTCTTTTGTATGTTATGGCATTTCTTTTTCGAACATACTTTGATTTGCTTTTTCACGTACGATTTTGCTCTCTCATTCTATTTTTGTTTTATCCTCACCAAAAACATTTTGATAATATTTCTACTAAATGAAAAATTAGAATATGAACGTAATTGTTGTTGTTTCCCATGTTAAAAAGTGTTCATCTTACGATCCTTTCGAGAAATAAAATCTTTTGAGTATTGGAAAAACATATCTTAAAACTTTTGATTCGCATGAGAGTGAGATTTCCTTTTAGTAACTTAACCATGAGCCCCAAAGATACACTAAATTGTTAAAGGGATCGATTACTAGCCCTAATAACCATCTTGATTTATCAGAATTCTTAGTTAAATTATGTCAAAGTAGTCTCACAAGATTTTTTATGTGACATTTGTTTTCAGCAAAAGGCACTGTGTTATTTTGAAAAAACATAGAAATTGATATATAAACATTTATAGCAATAAAGTTTATTGGATATTTATATATAATGACTATTAGATTTTAAGAAAATATCTCATATTATATTAAGAGCTCTCGTATACTACACAAGTATGAGTACTTGTGTAGAGACCTTTCACCAGTGGTACGGACTCCCAAAGAGTAACGCAGAGTACTTACAAGTAATACCCGAATGAATCTGTGGTGATATTGACTAGATATAATCATTATAACACGTATAAATGAGAAATATAGTTAATCGTTAAACACCCTTGTATATCAAACGGATGGACACTTGGCCACTTGCATGTCTTTTAATATAGAAGTATTTAATTTTAACTATATTTGACATTTTCACAGCAACAGATTGGATTGCATTCATTTATTAACGAAACAACACTTTGAAATACGATCATTGAAGTCCTATAAAGCAGGTGGTCAATCAATCAACTTTGGTCAAATATAAAAACTCAAAGTCAAAATGGTTGATCAAGTTTGACTCACACCTTTTTTAAATATATAATATATAAATATAAGGGGGTAAGAATCAAAAAATCACAATTATAGTAATCCGGGGAGTAGTATGATTCCCGGGTCGTTTCCCCAAGAGGAATGCACAATTGAATAGTCGAGAGTCGTTTTTGTTTCGAGAAATCGATATGCCTTGAATGGGACAAGATTGATAATTGGTTTTCTAAAACTACGATAAAATTAAAGCAAAAACTTAAAAACACTTAAGGGAAGACAAATTCTAACTAAAAACACAAAACGGGAATCCTAAACGGGACCTAAAAACCCTAAATTATCAAAATTAGGTCCTAAATTGATCTTTTTGGTTTTTATAAGTCTTAATTGACTAAAAAGCTAGAACAAAGAAAACAAGATCAAAAACAAAGGAGATTTGAGCTTGAAAACACTAAAAACGTGAACGGGATTCAATCTCGTTCATTAAAAAACAAAATTTTCGCAATTTAAACCCTACGAAAGCAATTCTAATTTTCCTAGGTTCAAAATGTTAAAAGAAAATTTTCTAAAAAAGAATTATATTTTTTTGATTTTTTTATAATTTTTTATGAATTAAAAACGATTTTAATGAAATTAAATGTTTAAAAATACTAAACTATTTAAAAAAATTCTAAAAAAATCAAGAAAAGTAGCTTGAATAGTGTGGAATATAAGAAAAATAAACTTGGTAACACAGCTTATCAAATAAGCTGTTAAATAAGCTAAAAAACCCTAATAAGCTAAAAGGCCTAAAATGTGTATAAATAATAAATTTTGCAAAATTATACCGAAAAGACCCAAGGGCGAGTGGTAGTGGAGTGTGTGTGTAAAACGTTTAGGTGTGGGGTTGAGGTCCCGGGTTCGAGCCTTGCTCACCCGGGGCTTCCCCTACTCCTAAATGTTTTTGCAAAGTCCATTTTTATAACTTTTTAAAACACTTAAAAATAAGCAACTTTTGCAAAGACACCTTTTTTATAAAGCCCGAATAAGCACACAAATAAGCTAAGAAAGACAGATTAAGCCCAAACTATACTAAACCACTAAAATGCTAACTATTGGCATTTTTAAGCTCAAATAAGCAAACCAAATAGAGAAATAAGCTAAATTAGATAATAAGCTACACTAAATAAGTAACAAAGAACAAAAATAAGCAACCCAATAAGCCTAGAATGAGCTTATGAGCTCAGCAGTACTAACTTTTAAGTTAATTCTGCTAGTTAGCAACTTAAGACTGCTAGGCTATTTTCTAACTTAAATATGCTAAGGCAAAGCAAGTGGTTATAACAACTTATAGGCTAGTCCTAATAAGCATGAACAAACAAAAATAAACAAAAAGTTTAAGCTATAGGAAGAAAATGAGACATAATACTTAAAAAGCTATAAAGCTTTAGGTTTTTAAGCTAGAATGCTAATAAACTCAAATAAGCTTAAACCTAAAGGAAATAAGCTAAATGGGACTTAAACTAACCTAATAAGCTATGCTAAACCTAAATAAGCAAAAGAAATAAACAGATAAGCCCCAAATAAGCCCATTAAGCAAAATGGCACAAACAGCAGGCAAACAGCAAGGGGGGGCACTTTTAAGCTTATAAATAAGCTCAAAGATGGATCCTTATGGCTTAATGAGTTATACCACTGAAAATATTTAACAATAAGCTACAATAATCATGAATCAAAAACGAGTTTGAAACATAAATAAGCCCTTAAAAGGCCTAATGAAAAAGCTGTTTGTTTATTTTTCAACACTTAGGAAACTTTTTTTCAGTCTTAACAAACCAATACTTTTGAGCCTAAAAATAAGCACCTAAACAGATCCTTATGGGATTTTAACTCACAAACAATTTAACTTTTAACATCAAAGAACACATATCAGTAATCAAAAAAGGAGTTTGAATTACAGGTAAGCCAAAATGAGCAAAAAAAGTGTTTACTTCTATTTATTTCACCACTTTGCAAAAATTTTGACAGGCCTGGCAAAACACAAATCAACAACTGCAGGCCCTATAGGTCTTCGGATTCTACCTTGATTTTAGACTCAAAAAAACAACAAAATAGCATTTTAATCACCCAAATCACAAATCAATCAATAAGATCACCATAATCTGTCAAAACTATGACAAATTCACACATCAACTTCTTGAAACCTTGATTTTGAGTTTTAGCACTTAAAAACTTAAACCAACTGAATTTTATAACTAATATTACCTAATCAAAATTGACTCAAAAGCAAAAAGCAGGTTTTGACCCATTTTAACTTACTTTTACCCTTGACCCAAACACCCCTTTAAAGTGCTTAATGCCATTTCAAGTTTATAAATCTTAGATTTAAAGCACAAATTGTAAATACCAAATAGTGAACAGCTAAAAATAGACTTAATAAGCAGATTTCAACAATAAAATAAGCAAAATTAATAAGCTAACTAATTAAATGGGGGGTGGGGGGGGCGGGGGGGGGTGGGGGGGGGGGATACTATTTTTTATTTTTTAACTGTTTTAGAGAAATAACAAGTAGATCAAGTTCTAAGCTAACAATTAGACATAAAAAAACATTTAACATCTATAATAAGCAACAATAAGCTAGATTAAACAACAATAAGCAAGTAATAAGCAGTATTAAGCTAATTTGCAATATTAAAGCTATAAAAAGTATTGGGAATTATATTTGAGATGATAAAGACAAAATAATGAATGAAACAAGATGAAAACAAGAAGGACCAAAGTCGTTATTGTAGAAGTCTTCAAAAGATAAGAATTGGAAGATTCTCTCATATTTGGTCAAAGATAAAGATAATATTAGAATGATTTACTTATTAATTATCTTTATTAGTTTCCATGTAAGCCTTAGACTCCTTGTGCTATAAAAGGAGGTCTAGGCATATTAGTTTTAGATATCTAGAAAAGCTAGAACTCCTATGAGAGTCATCTAGCAAAACACACGTGTGTGTATGTGTTAGTTAGCAATAGATGAATGATCAACATCTATATGTTATAGTTTGTTTATGAATAAAACCTTGTTGAGTAACATTGATGTTCTTATTATTCCGTTGTGCTTGTTGTTAATTCAATATTATTATATCCTAGATGAGTCTTACTAACGATCTAAGGGGTCATAAAGATCTCCACAATTGGTATCAGAGCCTGTGAGAAACTCTGAATAAGAAGAACAAATAAATCCAGTTATAAACCTTCATCCTTCAAAACTAAACATGTCTGGATCACAAGATGAAATTCCACCACCACCACCACCTCCACCATCATCACCACAAACACCAACCCAACAAACTCCTCATACAGTATCAACCATGAAGCTAGCTATTCTCAAAAAAGGGAGTATATGATATATGGGCTATGAAAATGGAACACTATTTGGCCCATACAGACTATCCAATCTGGGAGGTTATACAAAATAGGAATGGTCCTGTATCAATCACTACAGATACACAAGGAGAAATTAATATTTTGCCTCCCAAAACTGCAGAAGAAATTGTAGCCAGAGAAAGAGAGAGAAAAGCAAGGACCATTTTGCTTATGGCCCTACCAGAAGATCATCTTGCTAAGTTCCATAAGATGACTGATGCAAAAGAAATGTGGGATGCCATCAAATCTAGATTTGGTGGAAATGACGAATCCAAGAAGATGCAAAAGTATATCTTGAAGCAACAGTTTGAAGGATTCTCTGTATCCAACACAGAAGGGCTTCACAAAGGTTATGACAGGTTCCAAAGTCTTCTAAGTCAGTTAGAGATTCATGGAGCAGGTGTATCTACTGAGGATGCTAATCAAAAGTTCCTAAGATCTCTACCTTCTGCCTGGTCACAAGTTTCCCTAATTATGAGAACCAAACCAGGGGTAGACAGTCTTAGTTTTGATGATTTATACAATAATCTAAGAGTCTTTGAGAGTGATATAAAAGGCTCTACTGCATCATCATCCTCAAGCCCGCAAAATGTAGCTTTTGTCTCTGAGAACACCAGCAGTACTAATGAAGTTAGTACCGCTTATTGTGTTCCCAATCTTTCTGGTCAAAACACAAAGTATGAACAAACTTCATCATACTCACTTCTTGCTAATCAATCAAGTTGCCCTCAACTGGATCATGAGGACTTGGAACAGATTGATGAATATGACCTTGAAGAAATGGACTTGAAGTGGCAAGTGGCCATGATCTCAATGAGAATGAAAAAGTTTTACAAGAAGACTGGTAGAAAGCTACAATTTGATGCAAAAGAACCAGTTGGCTTTGATAAAACCAAAGTGGAATGTTACAATTGCCACAAGACAGGCCATTTTGCTAGAGAGTGTAGAATCAAGGGAACTCAAGATAACAGGAGAAGGGATGCATGGAATTCTGGAAACAAGGATGGGAGCAGAACTGGACAGAAGGAGGATTCTAAAGCATTGGTGACAGTTGATGGAGAAGGAGTGGATTGGACAAATCATTCAGAAGATGAAGATTATGCTTTGATGGCTTACAACAGCTCAGACTCAGACACAGAGGTAATTTCTTGTTCAAATAAGTGTAAAGGATCTTATGCTAATCTTAAAAACTTGTATGATGCTCAAAGAGACAAACTTATTGATGCAAGCATTGAAATAAAGGCATATTATCTAGGTCTTAAGAAAAGTTGATGCATAGTTAGGTTGCTCTCAACAAGGTCAACTTTGTATGAACAAAAGTTAAAGTTTATGAAAATAGATTTAGTTGATAATAACATATGTTCTCACATTACATAAGAAATTATTGGCAGAAGTCAAAAAGAAAAAGAAGATTTAACGGCTCTCAAAGTAGAAAAATGGCATAATTCTTCTACGAATCTTGGTAAAATGACTTTATACATAAATGAGGGATATGATTAGTTTGGGCTTGGGTTTATGGGGATAACAGATTTCGATGTTATTTTGCGTTATGAAATTGAATATTGCAGAGTGTTTTTATGAAAATAAAGAGAGTGATTTAAAAAACCTACCTTGAATGATAGGTTTGAAAGGGAATGCATGCTGTACCCCACCTATTGACAGGGAATTATATGCCAACTGGACTCTGACATGATCTAGATTACTAAGTTACATTATGGTCCATAAACAGACTCACTAGTGATTCTGATTCCTATCAAGTGAATGTGATATGTGAAATATAACATTAGTGCAAGAAACCTTCTGAAATAGTAGCAGAAACACCAGTTTGTCATTGAATCTAATGTAGATAGTTCACTTTAGGTCTGGTCTGATGCTCTATCATTAAGAGTATGAAATCAGATAGTGAAGAATGTGTGTCGTGTCAATACCAACAAAACAACAAGAAAGACACCTATTTTGCTAATAAGCTAAGTAAAAACTCATAGGAATTGTTAAGAATCTTACACAGTTGATAAAGATTGATTTGGGTTATGGGTTTGTGGTAAAGAGCATGTTTTGTATGTGGTAGTCTTATCATTTAGTTAGGAGATTGTGTTCTACCATGAGAAGAGGATGGCAAGAAAAAGCTGGTTTACACAATGGTTGGAATAATGTGCAAAGAGTGAATAAACAAAACCAATTTGTTCCATCGCGTACTAACCTAGTAACGGAGTATAATTCTAGTTTGTTATGTAGAGCGAGCAGTACTAAATATTCTTCCTAGTACTGCTAGGCAAAGCTTTAACAGTATTAGACAGTAATAAACCAATTTGCCATGAACAGTTAATACTGTTAAGCCAATGGTGAATAGCTGCCGGGCTCGGAGTCGGTGTAGACGGAAGTGTAGGTAACATCTGACGTCGCAGAAGACATGGTTACTGCAAAAAGTAAAATAACTTATATAAGTATTTCTTATAAGAAAATCGATAAGATATGTTTGTAAGGCTTTAATAATAAAGTCCTTATAGTAATATACGTAATATCATTTATATACACGTATATTAATCAGGTAAGCACTTAGTACCCTACTAATGCTAAGGCAATGCATGTCATGTAAGCATATATGCGCTAGACGTAAACAAGTAATGCATGTATGTCCCTCACAAATCCCATTTGTGAAAACAGTTTTGAAAATGGTTATAGTCCAGACAAAAACTTTTGACCTGGTTCTCTATAACCTTGGCTCTGGTACCAATCTGTAACACCCTCAAATCTGAGTATGCAGCGGAATGTTGAATATCCGAAGGCGTTACATTATTGGGTCAATAGCACAAGATCTGAGAACGACTACTAAACGTGTCGTTTGAAAAAGATACATTGGATTAACAAAATACTTGTTTGTTACATAAGCTCATGGCTTCAAATGGTTCAACAAAATAGATAAAGATTTCGGTTTATAACAATTGTCCCCAAAGTGTAATAAGACCCCAAATCTTAAGTGTTGACTCTTCAATTATTGACTCCCAATGTATCATCGCACCTCGTGCCTTATTGACCTGAAAAACATGCTTAAAACGTCAACATAAAGTTGGTGAATTCATAGGTTTATGTAAATCAATGGTAGGACCGCAAGATTTCCAAGTGTATGATTAAGCAACAAATGCAAACATCATAAAAAGTAATTACGTTTCCTAAGCTCATGACACCGAGGCTCGACGTATATGAATGCAATTATAAATTGCCAACTGGTGTCCGTGAATGATGTGCTAACCCTGCAACATCCCAAATTCGACATGGTATGCGTTCGTTCCCAGTGATAGCTAGTCACCCGAACGGGGATTGTCAATCCCTAATAGATCTATCCATAACATTCGCGCCCACACAATGTAATTCCCAATCACATCTATGCAATTAACAGTTCATGATCATGGACATAAAGGGGTTATGGTAACTTAGGCAAACACGTAATCATGGCATAAAATGTACACTTGCGTCCAGTTTGTAAAACAAAGCATGTTCTCACCCCAAGGATGTAAATCATTTAAATAATTGTAAAGCATGGGGCTATGAACTCACCTTAGCCGGTAGTTCTCTGAATGATAACAAATATCCAAGTAAGCAGTGGATCACACCGTTAAGTACCTAAGTAAGTACGGTCAAGTCTTAGTTTACACATTTAAGCTAACGACTCATTGTATAAACTAAATCCCATTTTAAGTTTATATATACCGTGATCACTTGTGTGGTGACGCACAAGATTATTGTATTTATACTTTCGATGGTTCTCGAGAAACGTGAAATCATTATTAATAAATATACATTATTTATTAACTTGTTATTAAACCCGTTCGATGTCCGAATATCTTAATGTTCGACCGACGTGTTAAGTGTTTCATCTATTTCACTTTTGTTCTAACATACCCTTAAGTTCCTAGTTATTCCACTTTAGTCCCTAGGTTTATAAATATATACTTTTATATTTTAAACCTTTTAGTTTCGGAAATGACACAATTAGTCCCTTAAGTTTACAAAAAGATAGTTTAGGTTTTTATAGTTTACACTTAAATCCTTAAGTTTCAGAATATTGCAAGAATAGTCCCTGGAGTTATTGAAATACAAGAAATGACAATTTCCACCCCTTAGGTTTCGGAATTTACGGTTTTAGTCCCCCGACTTTGTAAAAATCGCATTTTCAACCCAATCAAATCCCGGCAAGTGGCATTTGGCCTTATTTAGTCCAAGTAAGCCAACCAAACCATTTCGGCTTATAAATAAGCTTATCGAGCTTATTTTTGGCTTAACGGGCCTTATTGGGCCCGTTAAGGTCCGTTTAGCTTTTTAGAGGCCCGTTATAGTTTTAATAAGTCTAAATGTCGTTAATAAGCTCACGTGGGGCTGTTAAGCTTAAAATAAGCTCGGTGAGCTTATTGAAGCTTATTTCGAGCTTATTGGGCTTATGGGCCCAATAACTTAACCCGATAAGGGTCTTAATGGTTCCTTAGGCATTTTAGCTTATTCCCCTTTTGTTTCAACTTAGCTTAACCTGTTTCGTTTTCAGCTTATTTAAAATAAGCTAATAAGCTCTTCTATTGGGCCGGTTTGGGTTCGTTATGGGCCCGATAGGGATTTAGGGTGTTTGGTTGGGTCCATTCGAGTCCATTAAGCTCATTTAGGTCTAATAAGCACTTTGGAGGTCGGTTTGCTTATTTAGCTTATTCGATAAGCTAATAAGCAAACTGTTGGGCCTATTGGGCCCGATAGAAACCCGACATGTGTTCTAGGGTTAGGCTTGGCCTATTAACATTATTTGAGCCCATTAAGTTCATTTAACTGGTATAAGCTGTGTAAATTTTACCGATAAGCTGTTAAAGCTTATTGTGAGCTTATGGCTCACGTTGGGCTCGCAAATGGGCTAGTAAGCCCGTTAAGGGTTCGGTCTTTATTCTCTTAGGTCCAATAACGTTTTCTAAGCCCACTTATCTTATTAAAGTTGTATAAGTTCATCGATAAGCTGTTCGAGCTTATCGTGAGCTTATTTGCTTGTTTAGGGCCTCATCGGTGGGCCATTTGGTTTTACAAGTCCATTAGTGGCCCGAATGGCTTATTAGAGTGACATATGGGTCTTGTTAAATCGTCTAGCACTAAAACAAACGCGTCTAGCATTTCCTAATCGCGACTCATATCATGCAAACGTTCGTTAAGGTCGAATATGCGTTCCCACACCCCCACGTCATGTTTACAATGATAGTTTACGTATAATATTTACGTATTTTCATTAATTGAGGTGCGCTATGTGAACCATGCATGGACCATCCCATGAACGGTCATGCATGCGTACACGTTAAAACCCTTGTGTAGTGTCTCGATTATGCAACTTGGTATGAGTCTAACGAAAGATAACGAGGCTTAGACAAATACTTACAAGAGTCCTAAGTTTCTCCTTGGTTGTGGCTTGCGGTGTGGTGCGACGCGTATACACCCAAACGTGTTTAACCCTCAAGCTTCAAAGCTTGTAAACCCAACTCCTTAGCTTGTGCTTCCCTCTTAGGTCCGTATATTCGATCTTAAAGACTTCCTTGGGCTATTAGGGCAAAGTTTTGTCGTGTAGGGTTCGGTTAAAGGGTATACCGATTGTAATAGGAGATACGTGTGTATGTGTCTATTGTTTGAGTGTTTATGAGTTTAAGAAAGGTTTAAGTGTATGTGTAAGAGCATATTTATAGGCAAGTGAGCTTGTTAGATTTCCTAGATTCTAAACTAACTAGAAATCGGGCCATATATGTGGTTTTTGGAGATCTCTAGTTACTTACACATGGTATTATGTTAAACCACTAAGTACATGTATTAAATACCTAGGTGATGTACAAGATTTGCTAGATTAGGGAAAATCTTATGAGTTTGTGTTCTTTTCTTGTTAGTTCGCGGCACAAGGAGGTCCAAAACAAAGAAATGGGTTATTACCCAATGTGTCAAGCATCATTAGGGGACCATTAGGACACAAATTAATTACCTAGTATATATGTACATGTACTTTTAAGATTTATTAGGGAGATTTGCTAGTAATCTAAATCACCAAGGACGATTTCTTGTGGATTTACTTGCCCAATTTCGGTTACCAAGTGATATAAACACAAGACTTGATTAAGTTTTGTGTTTAGGCTTTTAAAGTGGGTATTGGTTTGAGTCTAGGTAAGTCTAGGTATTTCCGGGGTGCGTCCAAATGTATTTTATCGCGAAACGTAACCCTTTTACGTGACCAATAAAAATAAAATACGCAAAGTACATAATTATTCTCAAAATAATTATTCCTTACTTGGTTGATGTAAACCTTAATTTATTTGGTGACCGTTTACATTCATTGATTATTTCTAGTCTACGCGGTTTAGCTTAAAAGTAAATATTAAAAGTAAACGCGTATCGGACTAAAATAAATAGTGATCATTAATATAGTCGTATAATGACACGAAAATGAGAAATGTTACAGTCTCCACCCGTTAAAAGAGCTTTGTCCTCAAAGCTTAAGACCTTGTAGTAGATGACGAAGCCCGGTTTGTGAAGAGTTGTGGGTATTTTTGTTTGAACGAATCTTCACGTTCCCAGGTGAACTCAGGGCCCCGCCTAGAGTTCCAGCGAACCTTAACCAGTGGTATCCGGCTCCGCTTCAATCGTTTGATCTCCCGTTCCATGATTTCAACGGGCTCTTCCACAAACTGGAGCTTATCGTCAACATGAATTCCTTCTAACGGCATGACTAATGGTTCATCGGCATAACATTTCTTCAGGTTTGATACATGGAAAGTGTGGTGAACTCTGCTCAACTCTTGAGGAAGTTCCAGCCTGTAGGCAACCTTTCCAACTTTTGCTAATACTTTGAAAGGCCCGACGTATCTCGGGTTCAGCTTGCCTCGCTTGCCGAACCGTACGACACCTTTCCAAGGTGAGACCTTGAGCATAACTCTGTCTCCAACTTCGAACTCCATCGGCTTTCGCTTCCGATCAGCGTAGCTCTTTTGTCGATCCTGTGCCGCTTGCATCCTTTGCTTGATCAGGACGATCTTTTCTGTTGTTTCCTGGATTAATTCCGGACCAGTCAGTTGGGCTTCCCCAACCTCGGCCCAGCACACTGGTGATCGACATTTTCGTCCATACAGTGCCTCATAAGGGGCGGCCTTTATGCTAGCGTGATAACTGTTGTTATAGGAAAACTCGGCCAATGGCAAATGCTTAACCCAGCCCTTGCCAAAATCAATCACGCAAGCACGTAGCATGTCCTCGAGAGTTTGAATGGTCCTCTCGCTCTGGCCGTCAGTTTCTGGATGATACGCAGTGCTCATGCTAATATCCGTACCCAAAGCTTTTTGAAATGA
>BQNB010033456.1:3445-29924 GCA_026074375.1 Tanacetum coccineum
AAATCTTTATCCAAGCAAACAGACCAAGACAATAAAGTGTTTAGAAGCATCCTCTCAGCACATATGGTTTAATTTAGAGAAACTTGTAGATTTGAAGGTAAATCACAAGTTTAGGGGAGGATTATTAGGAATTAAACCCAAACACTTAGTACTGCCAAGCCAAAGACTTAGTACTGCTCAAGATTAAGACTGCCAGTACTAACTAGTTAGTACTGCTAGAAGAAAGTTAGTACTATCAGTACTAACTTAACACTGTTGAAAGAGTTAAGACTGCTGCATGAAGACTTACGACTGCTAAAGGGATGAAAATGTATGAAGTGATAAGTATTGACTTATTCAGTGTATATTCTATTTAGTTAGAAAGATATGCATATAAGATTATAAATTTAGAAGATTTGTAGTTATCTTGTAAAGGACTCCTTGGTGTATAAAATGAGATCCTAGGTTATAGAGTTGTATGCACAATAGTAATAGCTTCAAGGTTGTAAACCCTAGTACTAGACAGAGTACTCGTATTATTGATCTTAATAATATTGAAGCTTTTTGTTACATATTTGTTCAATCATATTACTGTTACATTTATAGTTCTTCTAAGTATTAAAGAGTAGGTTCCGCATACTCTTTAATATACGCACAAAGTTTCTACTATTGTTATTTTGGATTTATCTAAGGTAACATACTCTTTACAAGCTAAAGAATCAATCATAGTTTGGGATCAACAATTCTCAAAACAATTTTTCATACCCACCTAATCGTTTTCAAACAAACGGTTCACCCTCAAACCTTACCTTCAACAACAATCCTCAAAACATTAATAATCACTCAAACCTCGAAAGATTAGTGTCTAACTATGGCATCTCAAGATGCTCGTTTGTCTAAGTTTAAAGCCTAATTCAAACAACAAAAAAACAAAATGACCAATAAAATTAACACTTTATTGAAGGTTATCAATGACCGAATGATGGGTGCACTACCAAGTTACACCGTTAAAAACCTGAAACTGAATGTCAATCCTATCTTTTCAGTTTCATCTGCTCATTCTTACTCAACGGAAGATCCACTAAGCTCTTCTAATCCTTTTAAATGGTCAATGCTATTAAAATGTATTTCAAAATCAATAAACGCTTTACCAGGAGATCAATAACAAATCAAAACATTAACTGTCAATGAAATTGAAACACCAAAATCAAAAGAACCCGAAAAATCTCTAGAAGATGAATTAAAGAATTTGCGTCTGTTACCCATAAAGATTCAGCCATATAACAGCGATCCGGAGGTCGAGGAGGATTAAACAAATACTTAGCCATATTATTAAGATGAGAGAAAAAGGGAAAGATGTGTGTGTGTTAGAAGGAGAGAAACATACACACACACACACACACACACACATACCTTTGAGATTGTTACAAAATGAATCCTCACCCCTCCATGGAAGTATGGAATAGGTATTTATAGCCCTAGTGTGTAGCCTACAATGCTAGCTTAACGTATCTAGACCTTATTCGACACGGCTATAATAAACTAATGTAATTCCGTATAAGTTGACATATTTTAAGGCTAAAAATCTTCCCCTAATATGTGGACATACGGAATTACTTACAATATTCCTAACAAGTACAATTACAACAAAATAAAGTCTTCCAAAGCACTTCCAAAGCTGAAGATGTCTTATGAGTTCTCCTAGTCTTGAAACTTGTACTTCAGCTTGGATCTTTTATGTCTTTACTTGTTCTTGAACTATTATAGTATGCATGAGTTGAATTAACTTCCCCTCAATCAATGCAACATATCTTGAAAAACTTTCTTTATAGACTCCTTTTTGACAAAGTTTATGCATCAGATTCCCCCCAAACCAACATCTGTATCTTAAGCATATTCTAAAACTTTGATGTAGCTTGAATAATCTTCTAACTTTATCATTAACATGCACAGCAGAATATTTGTAGAAGAAAAAGCCAACTACACTAAATAATACTGCTTTTATACTGTATCATGACATTTGTCTTCGTGAATATCCGTTCAGGGTTACATGCAAATAATCAGCATCAATTCTTCTCACGTATGTCGAATACTTCCCAAACCATACTAAGTAAAGTAGTATACACTACTTCCCCTTGGAAGTTGACTTGATAACATCAAAGTACACATTTTCCCCCATGATGGTTTTGAACTCTCAGAAGCATCATTGTTGTGTACGACCATATACTCGAGAAGTTCTTGTCATAAGCACAAATCTTTAAAAGTTATGAATGTCGTTGAAGAACTTTGAAAATGTTGCTTAGACTGTAAAGTACCATTGTCTTAGAATATCATAATAAGATCCTATGAGAATTGCTGATTACATCTCAACCTTTAAACTCTCTGGCTAACTTACCAACCTTGTATTCTGTCGGCTATGGTTGTGACCACATTGTGAAGTAAACCTGATATACCAAACTTGAATCTGAAATAAAATCCCCCAAATTTGTTACTTAAGCTTACACTGTTGTTGATTGAAGAACGGTGCAAGATTAAATCTCTAAGTACTCTACACCCATCATAAAAAGTATAAGACGTACAAAACTCTTGAAATTATCCACATCTTTTTCTGCGTATAACACTGAGTACTACAACGTAACTCCTTTAAGTAATAATTAACCAGGTTTTCAACCAACCACCCCGACTACTGGAAACTAGATAATTCAAGTCTTAATTATAACTTGTATATGTTCAAGTAAGTTATCAATCGATAGAGGGGTTTAAAGAAAAGGGGTAGAAAGTAGAAGGAAGTCTCAATGATAAAATAATTAGACGCCTTCGTGAAACCCACTTCAATCTCAAATAAGGGATACCAAATCAACTTTGAGATCACTTGACATTTTGAACCCAAATTCATAGCCATTTGACGTTTTAGTAAATCTTTAATATAGGATCGTTTTAGCATTAAGTGTTATGTTTGCATTGGTGTTGTTTTGATTGTCTTTATTATCATATTCCCAAATTCAGTCACATCCCACCTGATGCGCGGATCAACCTATTTTGCAGACACTAAAATTGTAAGATAAAAATCTTATTTTACAAGATTTTACAAAGTGTTGTTATATTTTGTAGAATAGGTCTTCAGCATATTTCGTAGGATTAATATTTTACATATTCCACAGGATAAAAATCTTACGTATTTCACAAGATGACCTTGTTGAGATATTCTGCAGGATTAATCCTAAAACATATTCCGCAGGATAAGATATTCTGCAGGATAGCATATTGCGCAGGATAACATATTCCACAGGATAACATATTTCACAGGAATTGCCTTTTACTTATTCCGCGGGCTTAAGAAAAATTGGGCAGAGTCTTATTTCACAGAATGACATAAATCGCATAAATAAGATCACCTATATAACATAAACCACATGATAAATATATTACATAAACCGTAGAACTAAGAACTTATTCTGTAGGATACATAAACCGCAACCTTCATGTCATATTTCGCAGTCTTCAATACGTATTCCGCAGTCTTCATGAGGATAACATATTCCGCAAAACTCATCCTCAAACCCAGAATTTGTGATCGAAAATAAGCTGTTTAAGCACAAAGAAGCCACGAAATAGAAGGTAATAAGCATACAAAAGGACGTTTTCATCAAAAGCTTCTTGCTTTTTGACATAGAACCGAAAACCAAACACCCCTTTATAATAAGCCACACACAAAGAAAACTTCAAAGAAGCTTTTATAATCTGTTTGGTTGCCGAAAAAGGTACTAAAACCATGGAACAACAAGCTAGAAACATAAAAAAAGAGAAAGTTTCAAACTTTTGCACCAAATAAGCAAAAAACCAAACCAAGTCGTGGGCTTATAGCTTATTAATAAGATACGACAACACCACAAATAAGCAAACAACAAACCCAAAACGCTCCTGGTCTCTGAGGCCAATTGTAGGACCTATGATATCTTTTTCACAACATATTCATATGAACCAAATGAAGAAGAACAGAGAAGGAAGGAATAAAGAAAATAAAGAGAAAAAAGAGTGCTTAGATTGCACAATATTATGTCTTACACAAAATAAACAACCAACCCTTCTCCAAGTGGAGAAGGGGGTATTTATACCACAAGTAGGCCGGCCTAAAGAGGCTTTCTTTTAGGCCGTGTGGTTTTGCTAATTGGCCAGGATTGGGTTTACTTTGGGCTTTAGCTTATAACACATTCACAATTAGATTACTATTCTGAGCCTGTTTACCCTTTCTAGCCTATTACAACATAAATGATATAAAGTCTAAGGGTTCCCGACTAAATGACTGAGCTTCCATTTCTGACTCAATATTTTAAGGCTAACAACATCTTAATCTACCGGTTCTTGAAGTTCTTACTCATGCTCCTATGTACAACGCCATTTTGGATAAATATGTTGAGACTCTTGAGTTAGGCAAAAATGGTTCCACATTCATTCAAAGCGAAATGCCAAAGAAAATAACCGATCCCGGATTATTCATCATACCTTATAGACTAGGCAAATCTAAGCATATTTATACCTTAGCTGATTTAGTGTCACGCGTGAATTTAATCCCATTGTATCTCTTTAAAAAGTTGACAATTGGATTATTAGAAGAGACCAAAAACACCCTAGGGTTAGCGGATGGAACTAAATCATACCCCGTAGAAATTGTGAGGGACGTAGAGGTATATGTATGAAAGTTGAAACTTTTAGAGGAATTTTACATTATATACATGGAAAAAGACCTTACGTGCCCATTACTTGTTGGAAGAGGGTTTTTAGTAACCGTTAGTGCCATAATAGATTATGAGAAATCTAAAATAGTGGTAGGAAAAAGAATCACTAGGTCGGTGTTTAGAGTTGGGGAGATTAGCCAAGGCCAAGAGGATGTGCCATATTGGACTACTATATTGAGATGAAAATCTTATGGCTCCCGACCCAACACGGATAACATAGGCGCCCAACCCCACTACTATTTAGAAAAATACTTTAAGAATATACATGAACCCGAGGAATGGGAAATGGCTAGGGATGCCGAACTTAACCCTTTTAGGGATGTTTTAGTATTTAGGAAAATCGTTGAATTCCTAAGAGTTATACCAATTAATTTTAAGGGAAACAAGTGGAAATCAGAGGATATGATTGATAAAAAATAGATTTGAAAAAGCCACCAAAAGAAGGAGATGGTGCGTGGCACATTAGGATAGAATTAATTGATCCCGATGGAGAGAAGTTCGATAAAGTTTTTCAATCAATTCTTACAACTAGAAAATTATCCAAGAAAGAGAAACCAAGTGATATCCTTGACTTGGAACGTTTCTATGATTCCTAGAGAATGACTCCGAGTCTAGCTACAAGACTCGTTAATAAAAATAACGCTTATTGAGAGGCAACCCTATCCTTTTAAATTTATGCATTTTAGGAGTGTCATGTGTTTTAATTTTTATTATTTGTTCTTATGTGTTTGAATGCTATGTGATCATGCTATGTTTTGTTTTTGACTTCATCCTAATTGCGTTCAAAGTTATTTTGTATAAAGGGAGGAATTTTTAGGGAAATAAGAACCATTTCAAACATGTAAAATAGATAATTTAAAGTTAATTCACATTTTATTTTGTTTGTTTGTCTATTTGAGTCATATATTTGTACGAACCGTTTCGTGGTTTATGCAGTAACTTTTCTATGAAATAAGTAATATGATAATTTTGCAGAAATTTTTCCAGAAAAAAGAAAACGCAAAACCTGTCAGGTGGTCCTGACGGCGTCAGGATTAATACCTGACGGCATCAGACCAATAGAAGAGGAGAAATCCTCGTTTTTTTGAATTTTTGAAAGATTATTTTTCTTAAATTTTCAAAATTTTTGATTTTTCAGATTTTTGTAGAAAGCCACGTTTACATTAGCACAAATATTCTATCTTTATTGCTTTATTAGGATTGTAGTTTATGATTATATCGGGTTGTATATCATTCACCATCGATTTTATACGGGTATAGTTGTTTTTATTTGATTTTCAGGTTATATTAGATAAGGAGAGTCCGGAAGCTTTTAGGATATTTACTTGGACAATTTTGGATGAAGATTTAGCCGGTTTATCTCGTTTCTTCTTCAATGTTGAGCAAACCAAGGGAATACTAGTTTTTTTCTTCTTTCATTTATTTTCCCTTATATTTTTGGGTACTTTCGAAACATTGGGGACAATGTTCAATTTAAGTGTGGAGAGGGTAATGAAAGCCTTAGAAACTATCTTTCCATTTGCATTTGCTTTGTCCTTAAAATGATGTGTAATATACTGAAACATAGTTGAGGGCGGTAATATTAACCTAAATTTAAAAAAAATTTATGGCATATATTGTTGAAACGGTAGTTTTAGAAGCGTCTCATGGATAGGAGTTATATGACTAGCATAAAAACCCTATCACTCAAACAATTTGTGTGATTAGGATTTATTTTTAACGCTTATGTAAGTGAACCAGTAGTATATTAGATTCTAGAACTTGCTTTAGTGATGCATCCCGAGACTGCTAGTGAGATCGCATTCGTGTGATTAGGATTTACTAAGTGATAAGAGGCATTATGACAACCCTTGTTTTTAGCCTGCGTTTATGATAGTTATGATGATTGTTGACATCAAATAAGGTCACATTATTAGCATCATTTATCCCATCTATATTGCTTGTTTTACATTATTTTATATGAGATTTGATACTTAATCGTTTATATTTATTAATTTCCGTTATTATCAAGCAATTGGCGAAATATAGAGAAAAGCACGTGTTTTGGAGCATAAACAAAGAATTCAAGAAAGTCTAATGATTCTGACATCCAATACACCATTCATTCTAGACACATACGCCGTATCCCAAGACTTAAACGAATTCAAGACCATTGCCCAACTTTGAATAATATGTCGTATCCACTTCATCAGATACGCCATATATGATACCTACTTCGTATTTAGAAGACCCTATACGTCGTATAGGGAAGTGATCATCGAATATTCCAAAATATTATAATCATGGAGCCCACTCCAAGTTACCCAATATGCCATATCAAACCCCTTAAATACGGCATATCGACCTGTTTTTAGAGGCTATAAATACCGAACCCTGAATACGATTTTAAGGGGGGGAGTGAAGCTTTAACTACCCAGTACGATATCAGACGAATTTAGGAGCAGAAGAAGGTCAGCAAAGAGCTTCAAGTCATAGGAAAACTTTTGTAATCTCAACACTACGCTATACGCGTTCGGTTAAGCTATCGTTCTCTTTACTTTAATCATTCATATATGATACTATATTTTGTTACAATGACAAGTATTAGCCATGTTTATGATAATTTAATGTTTGGTTTGTCTATATAGATTGTTTACTATTTGTTGCATGTTGATTATGTTTATCACTTGATATTTGTTTATATTTGATTATGTGTTTAATCTATCATTCAACTGGATCTAGTTATATGGACCAAGTAGACTAGAGTCTGGGATAGAACTACATGAAGCTATATATGTGACTCTGGATTATAAGATTACAAATTTAAGCCCCTAGTGCTCCATTGGTTTAAAGAGTGGTAGACTAAGTGGTGACTTAGGATTACAAAAAACATTCTATGGCCTTGCTTTGGATCACGATGGACCATAGACTACCATCATATATATAGCGATTAAACATAAGTGGGTAAAGCCTCGATGAGCTAGGTTTCAATAATCACCAGTATTGTCTCCTAGATAGATTATAATCGATGGATGTATGCTTTATGAGAATTTACGTTAATTGTGACAAGATTAACTTAATAAAGTTTAGGTATAAGAGCCACCTAACTTAGGGAATGATATAACACCAACAAAGTAATACAATCATTGCACACATAGACAATCCATGTGTTTTATTAGATTAAACTGGCTAATATGTTTCCATACATTTGTGCTAGACCGCTCCTTTATCATTTGTTTATCTGCTTGAGTGTGTTAGTTGCCTCATTTAGCCTAGATTAAACCAAAATTTGCGCCAGTCTCTTAGGCTAAAACCCCCCTTTGCGTTAGTTTAGGTTTAATTAAGATTAATTAGGATTAGTTAGATAACTAAAATACTGATAGATTTAAGAGTTAACGTTCGATCTTAATGATCGACACCCTACATACCAACGAACCTACAATTGATCGGGTACACTGCATTAGTGTTAGTTAATAGGTAAAGTCTGCAAAATATAAATAGTAAAACTTGAATACAAATGTTACCTACACACGACGACACATCAAGTTTTTGGCTCCACTGTCGGGGAGTGAAATTGTTTAATTCTTGTTTATTAGTGTTTTAGTTTAAATTTATTGTTTTTAGTCTAGTTTAGATTAGTTTAGTTTGCATTGTATATTTTTCATATTTGTGTGTTATTCTGCATTGGTAAATCTCGTTGTTATTGTTCTGTCCAAATACCGGATACGGCGTATTCATCTCATTGAATGCGGCATATCCACTTCTCGAAATGAATACAACGTATTCTATTCAAACAATCAATACGGGGTATTCAGTCGATTAAATATGGTGTATCAATCATCTGATACAACAACAAACTTAATTTTTTATATTTCGTTCCTGTGTTTAGTTTTCTGTATTTTCTTTCTTTCGAGCCTATCCTACTGATATTTTTACCTCTGTTTCAGGTAATGCATGACCAAGAGTTTGAACAAAGGGCTCGTTACATCTTACGAAGAACCTAAACGAAGGTTACATTCAACAAGGAAGCTTTTCAAGACAACGAGTCTTGATTATTCAAGTTCACCGGAATTTAATTTATTTTTTGATCAGGAAGATCAGTTTTAAGAAGAAATCATAGACTCAATGGGGGAACCAACTATGAAGGAGTACATGATGAAAACCCGAGATGACTACGGTTTGGGAATTGCTAGACCAAAATTTGATGAGAAATCTAGGTTCGAATTGAAGGGTTAATTTCTTAAGGAATTACGTGATAATACTTTCAGTGGATTGGATAATGAAGATGCAAATGAACACATTGAAAGAGTTATTGAGATAGCTGACTTATTTACTGTACCTGATGTAACTCAAGATCAACTTATGTTTAGGATTTTCGCTATCTCACTCACTGGAGCCGCAAGTAGATGGATTAGGAACGATCCAGCTGGTTCGATTACTACTTGGGAAATTCTTAAAGGAAATTTTTAAGAAAATAGTGTCCGCCTGCTCGTAATGCTAAGAAGATGGAGGAAATCAATAACTTTTAGCAAGAGCTGGATGAAACTCTTTATCAGGCTTAGGAACGATTCAAAGAACTTTTGGTGAGATGTCCTCAATATTACTTAACCGATATGCAGGAGGTGATCTTGTTTTACAAAGGATTAGATGTCTTTACTAGACAAATCTTTGATTCTAAGGGTGCCGTGCCAATGATGAACGCTGCTAATTCTAAGAAAGCCATCCAGGAAATGGCCGATCATTCTCAAAAATGGCACAATGGAACATCTACTCGATGCAGAAGTTGTGATACCTCTAATGGACCAACTGCTATTCAAGCTCAACTAAACAATCTTGGCAGGGAAATTAAGAAGGTTAATGAAAAGGTATATGCTGCTCAAGTGGGATGTGAATCGTGCAATAGACCTCATTACACTAAGGATTGTCTATTAAAAGAAGGAACAACACTTAAAGAAGCATACTACATTTAATTTGGAGTAACATTCCCCCAAGGAGGAAGATATAGATTAGCTGCTCCGGGATTCTACCAAAGAGATAATGGAAGTCCTTCGTATCAAGAGCGAAAGCAAACTATGGAAGAAACATTAAGCAAGTTCATGGCTGAATCCTTAAAAAGACATGAAGAACACTCTACTATGATTAAGGAAATTCGAGCTTCAACGAATGTTGTAATCAGAAATCAAGGAGCCTCAATCAAAGCGCTAGAGATTCAAATTGGGCAATTGAGCAAGGTACTTTAAGAAAGGGGATCTGGAAGTCATCTTGACTTGACTGAAACAAACCTGAGAGATCATGTTAAGTCGATTACGACTACTGAAGAAGCTGAGACACCATCGATACGTCATATTCGACCCAATCGATACGCTGTATCGAACCAACAGAAGGAGAACAGGATGTCATTGACTAAGATCAACAGAGCTAATATTCCTTTTCTAGGATGACTAAGAGAATATAGGTATAATGAGAATGAGGTATTGAAGGAGTTCGAGAAGTTACAAGTAATTTCGAGTGAATCCGCTTCAAGCTTAAAGAGATTACTCAGAGAAAATTGGAGGATTGAGGAAGAAATCAAGGAAAAGATAAACGAGCATTGCTCGACAATTATTAAATGGGATCTACCTCAGAAAGAAAGAGACCTAGGGAGTTTTACTTTACCTTGCACTATTAACAATATTCGTTTTAATAAAGCCTTAGCTGACTTAGGAGCTAGTGTAAGTGTTATGCCTTATTCGACCTTTACCAATCTAGGTTTAGGAAAATTAGCTTCTACTAAGTTGATCATTAAATTGGCTGATAAAATGGTGAAACATACCAAGGGTATAGCAGAAAATGTGTTAGTAGAAATTGATAAATTTGTCTTCCCCGTAGACTTCGTTATTTTAGATATTCCCGAGGATTCCAAAACCCCAATAATCATTGGAAGACCATTCTTGTCTACTGCACATGCTAAAATAGATGTGTTCAAAAGAAAATTTTATTTAAAAGTTAGGAAAGACAAAATAGTGTTTAAGAGTGATAATATTACTAATCATGTAATTATGAAGGTTTATGCCTTATGATTAAGAGAACGAATGGAGTTAGACTTAAAAGCTAGGCTAATTGGCAAAAAATTGATTTTAAATAGACTAGAAGACCCCGAATTTGGATATTTTATTAAATTAAACGATTTAAATGAAACTTTAGAGCTTAGGAATAATGATATTGAGGATTTAGGACCAATAATTGGGGAAGGAGAAGTTATTGATGAACTTAATGGTGATATAGTCAAAACTAGGGATGATAATGTGATGGTTGAAAAGATTGATGAATACCCTAGTTTTTGCGACTATGATAGAAAAATCAAAGACACTTGTGCTTATAATTTATAGTTTTTATGCATGATAGGGTATGAACACGTTAATGCCAACTTTTTCCCCATTCTATCAATTAACGTCATCTCAATTTTTTTACAATTCAATAATGAAAGATAAAATTGAATATAAATGGAAAAATGTTGTTGGAGCTTTTGTAAATGTACCTATCTTTATTGGAAACTTATCAGTTATAAAGGATTTTACAGTTGTAGAAAACATAAACGCTTATCGTGATAAAGATATGAGCGATGCCATTGTTGGAAAGCCATTTTATAGAGAAGTATGTGTTGAAGCAAGACGTTTCGATGGATTTATCACCATCTACAATGGTAATGATAGTGTGACTTGCCAAATTGTGAGGACGCATCCAAGGTTTAAGCATCTCTCTAACAAGCAATGCAACAAAATTAGACCGTTGCTTAAGGTAAGTGTACATGATAAGCTGGAAGGAAAGTCGCACCCATATCAAAAGTTAAAAGATTTCTATAAATGAGTTTTGAATCTAGGACCTGAATACATAAAAGATGAAAAGATGGTCAAGTGGCTCACACGAGGACACGTGAGCATGCATGAGATGGACTTAAAGCTGGAACAAGTCTAACTTAAATACTTTTCTGTAAACAAAAGTGCTTGCTCAGAGACAACCCGAAATGTAATTTTCAAAGTTTTTATTGAGTCTGTCTTCCCAGGTTATCAATACGACGCATCCAATTCCATGGATACGGCGTATTGATCAACTTGGACGTTATCCCTTTTATTTTCCTACACTTTAAAACTTTTTTGTCGGACTTGTCGATATGGTGTATTTAGATTTTTGATACAGCGTATTTGACCTCTGCCACGTATTAGGATTTAATTTTATAGGCTTCGATATAGCGTATCCAGTAACACGGATACGGCGTATAGACTTCCTATACAGTTTTAGATTTTTATTTTAATTCTTAACCGGGGATTATTCGTAGATACGACTATAATGTTTTCTTTATTACTTAGACAGGAACATACTGAAACATGATGGACGAATTTAGTGTAGTACATATATTCTGGTATCTTATGTGTGTTGTAGTCATGCTGGTATTCGGACACTTTTTCACAACACAACACACATTCTTGCTCGCACACTCAACATGGAGGATCATACTGAGCAAATCCCAGGGGAGTTTTCTGTTCTAATTCTTTTTATTCCTGTTTTTAATATTATATTTATACAACGTGGGCTTTGTATATCTCAAGTGGGGGGAGGAAAATTAGAACACTACGTGTCTATATTTTCAAAATAATTTGCCTAAAATTTATTATTAATTACATAACCTGCACACATAACCCTTATCTCTATATTATGAGGATTTAGCCTATTTCGTTTTCCAATTCTTACCCAAATTCCACAAAAATATGAGTGTGTCGGTGACTCTAGTAAACTTTAGAACTTGTATTGGTATACTATTCAAGACCACCATAATGAGTACTATTTTATATAGATGGAGTGACCTTTCTAAATTGGTAAATTTCTAAGATTACACCAAAAAGCCTATACATATTATGATATTAACTGACCACACTGGTTAGTTAACCCTCGTATAAACCTTTTAGTTTACTCTCATATTTATAGTAAGATACCCCTAGAAAAACCTTCTGATCCATTCCTTTTATTTGTTACACCACCAAATATTTGTTTCGTTACACCCTTACACCTTAGGCTACCCTGTAGATTAAGTCCTTAGTCGGTTGCTAGTTGATTTTGTGTAAAATTATGTATTTCCTTTGTTCATGTGCGTATTTTCTATCTTTGGTTAGGTTGGGAAATTGCACAATGCAATAGGAATGTGAGAGTAATAGTTTTATTTTCCGTGTGTTTACTACTTTCACAACTATGATCGGATACTAATTATCCATATTTATCATGATTCGTGAAGTGGTGAAATTTTACACCGATTTTCGTATTCTAGTTATGTCTAAAAAAGCAAAAAACAAAAAAATATAAAAAAATATGTAAGAGAGAAAAAGGAGAGATTTGTGAGATAATCGGTTCACCTAAACTTAACCGATTTTATTATTTATGTGATCGATTATTCGTTGGTATGTGTTATAAACCAACGATGTAAAGTTTTGTTGTATTTAGAGTTGGTACGTAATATAAACCAACTGTGTATTATTTTATATTAAGTGGTAGATATCGCCACTATTGTTGTACTATATTATGGATGATTGGGAGTTGGTTGTTACGAGAACTCCAACTAGGTTATTTTTATGGATCGCAAGGATCGTGATCGAGACATCTTTGAGTCTAATTTGTGTCTACCAAATAAAGCATGAGTTTCCGGTGTAAAAGCGTGAGTTAGTCAGTGATTTGTGTCTTTTTCATGGGTATGGTTGGGAAAGTAGTTAGCAACGTTGTTCTTTATTTGTTTGGACTTAATCTATTTGTTTTATTTTATTTTACACCAATTATATGTTTCTCATGGCTAATCCTCAGCCTTTGGTTTTACTCGAATGAGGGAGTGAGCAATCACATATGTCTTATTCATGGATTTGAATCTGTATGTGTGTTTTTTTCTCCTTTGTTGGTGTATTACTATTGAGAAAGAATTATCTAATCCCTACCCTATATCATTCTTCATCCTAACCTTTGGTTTGCTCGAAGGAGGGAGTGAGCAATCGCATGTGTCTCATTCATGGATTTGAATGTGTATGTGTGGTTTTGTCGTCCTTGTTGGTGTACTACTGTTGGTGAAGATTACTTGGTCCTATTCTTTAGCTTGTTCGAGTTAGGGAGTGAGCAATCACAAGTGCCACGGTCTTGGATTTGGGCATGAATTTATGGTTTGTCGCCCTTTCTGGAACATTGGTATCGATAGAGATAAAAAAGAATGATCAACCCTTAAACCTCATCATTTAACCCAATTTACCTTTTAGACTTGTTACTCCTTAGATTTATTGGTGGAGATGTGTATCCTTGCCAAGCTTATGATATAATACTCGTCATGACCGAGCAATTGAGCGAATTACTAAATATTACCACATAGATTAGTTGAGTGATTTAAGTATTTTTATTTACTATTTCGTGAGGTGATTGGTTGTGTGCTAGTGATTAAACAAAAAAATTCTTAAAGGAAAAACCCTTGGCTTAGGATACATTTTCATAATATATTTCTAAAGTATACTTGAGGACAAGTAAGATTCAAGTAGAGGGATATTTGATGACATCAAATAAGGTTACAGTATTAGCATCATTTATCCCACCTATATTGCTTGTTTTACATTATTTTATATGAGATTTGATACTTAATCGTTTATATTTGTTATTATCAAGCAATTGGCAAAATATAGAGAAGAGCACGTATTTTGGAGCATAAACAAAGAATTCAAGAAAGTCTATTGATTCTACTGATTCTGACAACTAAAATGCCGTATCATTCTAGACACATACGCTATATCCCAGGACTTAGACGAATGCAATACCATTGCCTGGCTTTAAAGAATATGCCGTATCCACTTAATTAGATATGACGTATATGATACCTTGGTCAACACTCAGAGCAAACACGATTTCAAGAAATATGCGGTATTTAGAAGACCCTATACGCCGTATAGGGAAGTGATCATCGAATATTCCATAATATTATAATCGTGGATCCCACTCCAAGTTACCCAATACACCGTATCGAACCCCTCAAATACGGTGCATCGACCTGTTTTTAGAGGATATAAATACCGAATTCTAAATACAATTTTGAGGGGGAAGTGAAGCTTTTAACCACCAAGTATTATATCAGACGAATTTAGGAGCAAAAGAAGGTCAACAAAGAGCTTCAAGTCATAGAAAAACTCTTGTAATCTTAATACTACCCTATACGTGTTTGGTTAAGCTATTGTTATCTTTACTTTAATTGTTCATATATGATTTTGTTTTTGTTACAATGACTATGGGCTAATACCTTTAGGCATTAGCCATGTTTTCGATAATTTAATGTTTGGTTTGTCTATCAAGATATTGATGGAGTGTAATTTAGATTAGTGTAAAATTTTGTATATTTGTGTATTTGTTAGTTTAATTGTTTTATGTGTTTAATTGTTTTCTATTCTCTGTTCTGATCGATAACCTAATACGACGTATCCACTTCCATTGGATACGGCGTATCTAAATTTCTTATCCAATACAACGTATCCATTCAACAGATTAATACTGCATATTTAGACCAATTGAATACGGCGTATTGACCGTTTGATACAGTAACAGAAACTGATTCTCCATACTTGATTGCCGTGCTTAATTTTCTATCTTTCTTCAGAGCAAATCCTGCTGATATTTTTTTACAGATCATACTTATCAGAGCTAGTTGATTGAAGAAGATACTACGAGAACTATGGCAGAACTAATTTCAAAGAAATTCATGAAAAAATCTCAAGCTGATTCAAATCCTACTGAACCAAATACCGACGACGATATATATATTAAACTCAGCAAAGAATTTTTGATGGAGTTAAAAAATAATGCATACCACGGAATGTTTGATGAAGATGTGGTGGACAACATTGCTAAGGTTCTTGAATTACTTGATTTAATCCAAGTTCCTGGTGTAGACTCCAATCGACTATGAATGAAGGTTTTTCCTCTCTCATTGGCTGATGATGCAAGACAATGGTGGATAAATGAGGAGATGGAAAAATCACCACTTGGGAAGAACTAGTGGATAATTTTTTTTGTAAATTCTATCCTTAATCCTACGATGGCAAAGATGAAATGTTAGATGAAGGGGATAACTGGGGGATTGATCCACTTGAATTCATATCATGAGTAAATTCATCATTCAAGAACCATATGTGTTGGGAATTAGATGTCTACATACTTAGTACTGTCAATAAAGAAGTTAGTACTGTCAATACAATTTTGTAGTGCCAGTACATTGTTAGTAATGCCAGTATAGTTAGTACTGTTAGTATTATATAGTTAGTACTGCTAAAGTGATATGCATGGGTTATATTAGGAATAGATATGCATGATTACTTAACGCGTTTTGTAAGCCCATTAGGGTTTTCCTTAGTATATAAAAGGAACCCTACGGCATAGTTAGAGATAAGCAATACAAGCAATATACAAGTTTTCATAGTTAGTTATTCTATAACCTAGGCAGAATATTTGCAATCAATATATATATATTAAAAGTTTTGTTTACATTATTCTTCTTAGTATTAAAAGTTAGATTCCGCATAACTTGTAGTATTCATAATCATAGTTTCTCACATAGTTAGTTTGGATTTATCCAAGTTAACTAAGCTTTAACAATCTAAGAAAAACTATTCATTAGGACTCACAATTGGTATCAAAGCTTGTAGAGAAACTCTGAATAAAAAGAATTCATTCAGATCCAGATCTCTACCTACAATACAAGATGTCTGGTGAAGAACCTGCACCACAAATGGCACCAGTGGAATCTCCTCAAATGATATCTACTGTAAAACTTCTTATGCTCAAGAAGGGTAAATATACCCTTTGGAGCATGAGGATGGAGCAGTACCTCACAAACACAGATTATGACTTATGGCAAGTAATCATGAATGGTGATGAACCTGTACAAACAACAAAAGATGAGAATGGTGTTGAAACTGAAGTACCTCCAAAGACTGCTCAAGCTGTATTGGCAAGACAAAAAGAAAGAAAAGCTAAAAGCATTCTGCAGTCTTAACTTGTTCCAACTGCAGTCTTAACTAGGTCTAGAAGAATACCAATTAGTACTGCCAAGCAGTATGTTAATACTGCTACCCCTAAAAATAGAGTGAATGTTTCAAAATCAAAAATAAATACTTTTCCTAAGTCACGTTCACCTATTAGAATGCCTTTTTATAAATCAACAGTACTTAGTACCAGGGTTTTAAAAGTAAAAGTTAATTCTGTTAAAGTAAATGGTGTTAATACTGCTGGGCAAACAGCAGTTTGTACTGTTAAGGGAAATGGGATCACTGCTGTTAAGGCCTTAGCAGGTTGTGTTTGGAGACCTGAAAAGACTTATTTAAATAATGGCTCCAAAGACAATAGTGGATCATAGATCTCAAAAAGAGTAAATTATATTGATCCACAAGGCAGACTCAAGTCAGTAGTAGCTTGGGTCCCCAAGAGAAACTGACTCTCTTATCTTTGTGCAAGGGAATCCACAACAAGCTTTAAAGTACAAATAAATGCTTGACAGTGGATGCTCCGGGCATATGACAGGGAACAAAGCCTTACTTACTGACTATCAAGATATTGATAGAGGTTTTGTTGCCTTTGGTGGAAGTACTAGAGGTGGTAAGATAACAGGTATTGGTAAGATAAGAACTAATAAAATAGACTTTGAAGATGTGTTTTTTGTGAAGGAACTGAAGTTTAATCTTTTCTCTGTCTCACAAATGTGTGACAAGAAAAACAGTGTTCTTTTCACTGAAACTGAATGTCTTGTTTTGTCTCTTGACTTTAAGCTAATTGATGAAAGTCAAGTACTGCTTAGAGTCCCCAGGCAAAACAATATGTACAACTTTGATTTAAAGAATGCGGTTCCTACTGGATATTTAACTTGTTTATTTGTAAAAGCCATAATTGATGAGTCTAAGCTATGGCATAAGAGGATGGGTCATGTGAATTTTAAAACAATGAATAAACTTGTGAAGGGAAACCTTGTAAGAGGTCTTCCTTCAAAGACTTTTGAAAATGACCATACTTGTGTTGCTTGTCAGAAGGGAAAGCAACACAAAGCCTCCTGTAAGACCAAACATGTGAGCTCTATCAGCCAACCTTTACAGATGTTGCATATGGACTTATTTGGACCAACATCTGTAAGGAGTATCAACCATAAGACCTATTGTCTTGTAGTGACTGATGACTTTAGTAGGTTTAGCTGGGTTTTCTTCTTAGCCACTAAGAGTGAAACTAGTAGGATTCTTAAGAAATTTATAACAGAAATAGAAAACCAATTAAACCATAAGGTTAAAGTAATCAGGTCTAATAATGGGACAGAATTCAAAAATAGGGAAATGGATGAATTTTGTAGGCAAAAAGGGATAAAAAAAGGAATATATGGTTGCCAGAACTCCACAACAAAATGGAGTTGCTGAGAGAAAGAATAAGACCCTGATTGAGGCAGCTAGGACTATGCTAGCAAATTCACTTCTACCTATAATATTTTGGGCTGAAGCAGTTAATACTGCTTGTTATGTCCTGAATAGGGTTCTAGTGACCAAGCCTCATAACAAGACACCCTATAAACTTATTATTGGCAGAGCACCAAGCATAAGTTTCATGAGACCTTTTGGATGTCCTGTTACTATTCTAAATACCCTAGACCTTTTAGGCAAGTTTGATAGGAAGGCTGAGGAAGGGTTTTTAGTTGGGTACTCTGTAAATAACAAGGCTTTTAGGGTATTTAATACTGAAACCAGAAAAGTTGAAGAGAATCTGCATGTAAACTTTCTTGAAAATAAACCAAATGTTGCAGGGCAAGGACCTAACTGGCTTTTTGATATTGATTCCTTAACAAATTTTATGAATTATCAACCAGTTACTGCAGGGAATCAAACTAACAAAAATACAGGTCCACAAGAAACTAATGGCAATACAGGTTTGAAGAAAAATGTTGATGTTAGACTAACAAAAGAAGAGAATGTGTCTACTCAACAATATATTGTGTTCCCATTATGATCATCTATCTCTTCAAGCTACAAGAGCTCAGATGACAAGGCTAAGGATGATACGATTGATGATGATGCTTGTAAAAAGACTGTACAAGAACCAACAAGTGAGTATGATCAAGCCTTGAAGAATGTTCTTGATAAAATGATAGATCAAGAGAAGGAGGCTATAGAGCAATCAGATGCTATTAGAAAAGAGTTTGAAGCTCAGTGTGATAGCCAGCTTCTTCAAGAGAAGATTACTAGAGCTAGCAGTACTAACAGTTTTAATACTGTTAGCACACCAGTTAATATTGCTAGTGCATCCAGAACTTTTAGTCCTGTTAGACCATCAAGTGGACCATCATTTGTTCCTTTTGGTGGATCTTTTCCTATTGATGTTGCTAATCTTCCCCATGATCCTCTAATGTCTAAATTGGAGAATAGTGCTAAAATTCAAAGTACTGGCATTTTTGGCAATGCATATGATGATCATGACTTGGAAACTCTTAATACTCCTTATGCTGATCAATGTGTGGGTACAGAGGCTGATTTCAATAACATGGAACCTTCCACTGTTGTTAGTCCTATTCCCACAACTAGAGTACACTCTATTTATCCTAAAGGTCAGATTATTGGGGATCCAAAGTCAGCAGTACAAACAAGGGGCATGACAAAGAAGAATTCTGGAAAGCATGCTATGATTAGCTACATCCAAAAGCAGAGAAGAACAAATCACAAAGATTTCCAGAACTGATTATTTGCTTGTTTCCTTTCTCAACATGAACCAATAAAGATATCTCAAGCACTTGATGATGAAAGTTGGGTTGAAGCAATGCAAGAGGAACTGCTTCAGTTCAAGATTCAGAAGGTTTGGACACTAGTTGACTTACCTAGTGGCAAAAAGGCTATTGGTACAAAGTGGGTGTATAGAAATAAGAAGGATGAAAAGGGAATAGTTGTAAGGAATAAAGCCAGAATGGTTGCACAAGGGTATAAACAAGAAGAAGGCATTGATTATGATAAGGTTTTTGCTCCTGTTGCTAGGGTTGAAGCAATCAGGTTATTTTTGGCCTTTGCATCATTTATGAATTTTCCTGTGTACCAGATGGATGTTAAAAGTGCTTTTCTCTATGGCACTATTGAAGAGGAGGTATATGTTTGCCAACCTCTAGGTTTTGTGGATCCAGAATTTCCAGAAAAAGTCTACAAAGTGGAGAAAGCCTTATATGGTCTACATCAAGCTCCTAGAGCTTGGTATGAGACACTCTCTACCTATCTGATGGATAATGGATTTCATAGGGGACAAATTGACAAGACTTTTTTCATAAAGAGACTCAAGGGTGATATTCTATGGGTTTAAGTATATATAGATGACATCATCTTTGGTTCAACTAAGAAGTCTTTATGTGATGAGTTTGAGCAGATAATGCACAACAGGTTTTAGATGAGTTCAATGGGAGCACTTACTTTCTTCTTGGGTTTACAAGTCAAGCAGAAAGAGGATGGGATCTTCATTAGTCAGGACAAGTATGTTGGTGAGATCCTGAAGAAATTTGGCTTTTTTAGTATAAGGTCAGCCAGTACTCCTATGGAAACTCACAAAGCTTTAACAAAAGATGAAGATGATGAGGATGTTGATGTTTATTTATACAAGTCAATGATTAGGTCATTGATGTATCTTACATCATCTAGACCAGATATTATGTTCTCAGTTTGTGCTTGCTCAAGATTTCAAGTTCAGCCAAAAGTCTCCTACTTGAATGCAGTAAAAAGAATCTTTAGATACCTAAAAGGTCAACCCAAATTAGGCCTTTGGTATCCTAAGGACTCTCTTCTTATATTGGAAGCTTTTTTAGACAGTGACTATACAGGTGCCAGCTTGGACAGGAAATCCACAACAGGAGTTTGCAAATTTCTTGGTTCAAGGTTAATCTCTTGGCAGTGTAAAAAGCAGACTGTGGTGGCTAACTAAGCTACTGAAGCTGAATACATTGCTGCTTCTCACTGCTATGGTCAAGTGCTTTGGATCCAAAATCAGATGTTGGATTATGGATTTAATTTTATGCAGACAAAGATTCATGTTGACAATGAAAGTGCTATTTGTGTTGTCAAGAATCCTGTCTATCATTCTAAAAAAAAGCATATAGAGATTCGACATCATTTTATTAGAGACTCTTATGAGAAGAGACTGATTAAGATGGTCAAGATACACATTGACTATAATGTTGCAGATCTTCTTACTAAAGCCTTTAATGTCACTAGGTTTCAGTTTTTTATTGCAATCATTGGTATGCTTAAAACTTAGTGCATGGATTAAGGGGGGGCTCTTTGTGTACATATGTTGGTTAAGTTGGTATAGAAGGATATATATGATGGCAAGTCTCTTAATACTCCTGAGCTTAGTTAATACTGTTGGGCTTAGTTGATACTGTTGGGTAAAACTTTGTACTGCTGGTACAAATGTTAGTATTGCTAAGGCTCAGTTAGTACTACTGTGTATATATGTATTGGTGGTGCTGATAAAAGTTTAAGGGAAGGATATTGCTCATATCATGGATGTCTTTTCAGTGTTGGTTATACACCACACAACAAATGGTCATCAATTCACCATGTCTAACAGACAAGAAAGAATTGGCTATTCCAGGGCAAACGGCAACTGGTAAAGAATTCTCAAATCCGTTGATGGCTGATAGTTTGCCAAAAACTATACTTCCAACTAAAGCTTTTGGGATGACTTGAGGTTAAATTTGGGAAGAAATGGGTCAAAAGTAGTATTTTGATTTGGTTAACAGTTTTTGACTTCTATTCATGGGTTATGCATAAATATGGATCCTCATGAATTCTCACATGTCTATCTAGTTATTTCTAGTGTGTTTGTGATGAATAGAGGCATGTTGTTGCATAACTATTGGAGAAAAGGTTAATACTGCAGGCAAATTGATGGGCAAAAATATTAGTACTGCCAGACCAAAGTTATACTGCTATGTAACTTAATACTTCTAGGTTTTACCGTTAGTACTGTTTTGGTGGTGTACATAAAGTTATCCATTAAATAAATATAACCGTTGAGATATTTTTGCGCATACTTCGCTTATAGGTTTAACCTGAATTGGATAATTCCCTGTATACTTCTCTAATTTAAACTTTTTCTTGCAAGATCACTCACTTTTAGTCAGTCATCACATCAAAACCCTTAAATTGTCATCTATATATTTACTAACCTGCTCTTATCATAAGCTCACTCTAATCATAATCGACCTAAACCCAGAACTTATCAGCTTTACTCTGCTTCTCACATATCTTTAATGGCAAACTTGGAATTCTGTGATAAACACAACATGGTTGCTTTTCTTCAAAAGACAACTGGGAGTGAGGAATTTCATCAGATAGTAGATTTTCTTGCCGATATCCATATCAGGTATGCTTTGACTGCTAATCCTACTATCTATGCTTCTCTAATTGAACAATTTTGGCAGACTGCTACTGTTGAAACAGTCAATAATAGAGAACAACAGCTATCTGTCATAGTTGATGGGCAAACAATTGCTATTTCTAAAGCATCTGTTAGGAGACATCTCTAATTAGCAGATGCAGATGGTATTAGTTCTTTGCCCAATACTGAAATTTTTGAACAACTCACTCTAATAGGGTATGTCTCTAATGATGATAAACTTACTTTTTAAAAAGGTATATTTTCACCCCAATAGAGATTTTTGATCCATACCATCTTACATTGTATAAGTCCCAAGAAAACTTCATGGGAACAATTTTCTAGTAATATTGCAACTGCAATTATTTGTTTAGCTACAAATTAGACTTTTAAGTTTTCAAAGCTAATTTTTGATGGTATGGTGAAAAATATAGATAGTAAGACAAAAATTTTAATGTATCCATGATTTATACAAATCATTTTGAATAAAAATAAAAGGCTTCTTAAACAACACAAGAAAACATATGTTGCTCCTTCTTTAACACAAAAACTTTTTAGCAACATAAAAAGAGGTTTTTCAGGGGTACACGTACCTCTTTTTGATTCTATACTGGTTCATGACCAACCTGGTCAGGATGAAGATCCATTAAGCCCAGATGGAACCCAACACACATCCACTCTTATTGAAACATCTCCACAACTCTAAAATATCTCCAACACCTATAGGAAAACCAAGACAAGAACAAGAAGAATGGGCATTAGGATACCTCAGTCCGATGTTCCAACAAGTATTGTAGATGAGGCCATCATCAAAGAGATGCATGATGGATTGGCAAGGGCTACCACTAGTGCTTCTAGCTTAGAAGCAGAACAGGGCAATGGTAACATTGCTAAGACCCAAACCAAGGCAACATCATCTGGGCCAAGTTCTCCAACAACTAGCTCAAAAGGTGGTCCCGGGTGCCACTTTACCGTGAGGGATATTCCTGTTCAGGCTAGGCCTCATAGGGTATCTAACTTGCCCAATAAACCACCTATTAGAGAAGGTAACACGTCTCAAAGTGGGGAGGGTAGTATGTGATTCGTATTATAGTATATATATAATACTAGGCAATGCAAATCCCAACCAATTGCCCTTGACCAAGACAAAGAGTCAAAATTCACAAAGAGAACCAATATATATTCGGAAGTTTGATTTCCCGGGTCGTTATGTCCCAACGAGGTGTGCAATTGAAAATCGAATGACAATTTGATATTTGATGTTTGAATATGACAAGATTATGATTGGTTTTCTATTACTACAAGTAAAAATGCAAAATCAAGCAAAAGAAAACCTAAAACGAAAGCAATTTAACTTAAATCCTAAAACGGTGACGTAAAAACGCGAGCTAAAAACCTAAGATCTCAAATTTTAATCCTAAAATCTATTTTTTACTTTTAACAAGCTCTAAATGACTACAAAGAAAGATTAAAAAAAAACTAGATTAAAAACGGAGGTGATTTGAGCTAAAAACGCGAAGAAACGAAAACGGGAACGAATCCCGTTCTTTAAAAAACAAACTTTTCCAAAAATGACCCTACGAAAACATTTATATTTTTCCTAGATACTATATGAAAAAATAAAATTTTTTAAAAAAGATTTGTATTTTTTTGATTATTATTTTATTTTTTTTGAATTATTTAAGTTTTTAATCTAAATAAATTATAAAAAATGCTAAACGATTAATATAAAAATCTGAAAAAATTACAAAAATTAGCTAAGATTATTAGAGTTCTATGAAAAATGAAATGGGTCACACAGCTTATTGTAATAAGCTGTGAAAAATCAAAACAGCTTATAAGCTTGTTGGGCCAAAAAGTGGTATAAGAATAAACCCAACACAAACTATACCGGATGAGCTATTGTAGCACAACGATAGAGTGTGTGTGTAAAGGGTTGAAAGTGTTGAGGTTGGGGGTCCGAGCCCTAGCTCACCCCTGACTTCCACTTTCCCCTTTTATTTTTTTTGAAAACTTTTTCTTTTAGGACTTGTTAAACACACAAAAATAAGCACTTTTAAAACTTGGACTTTTTTAATTAAACTTAATAAATAAGCTGAAAAAGCTCAAATAAGACAGATAGATGGGCTTTATAAGCTAAATGACTTTTTCTTTTTAACTTTTTGGCACAATGAGCAAAGGAAAAGGAGAAACAAGCAAAGACTACTAGCTACCCCAACCTAATAAGCACCTATGAGCTAGATTAAGTAAGTAAAACACAAGGGAAAGTTCAAATAAGCAATTAAGCCAAAATGGCTTAACCTCTAGGCCAAACAGCCTTGAGGACCACTTTTGGGGCTTATTTTTAAGCCCTTAGAGTGGGTCTTAATGGTTGTGCTTGCAAGGGATTAAAGCTTAGCCTATAAGCTTTCTAAAATTGCAAAACACTAACAAAATAAAAAGAAAATAAGCAGTTAAAAGGGCTGAGAAAATGGGCTTTTGCACCAGGGGAGCCTTTTTGAGCCAAACAACCCCAAAGGGCACTTTTAGGCTTATTTATAAGCCTGAAAATGGAGTCTTATGGGGATGAGGCTTATAAGGGCTTTTTAAATCAGCAATTTGTTTTGGGTTTGAGACAATTATAAGCCAAGAAATTGGCTTGTAAAGACTATTGTTTTCACTCAGAGTCTGCTGGTGGCTTCCTTTATAAAAAAATGACAATTGCAGGATTGAATTAAGCTAGGTAAAAGAAAATTGAGATGCAAGATAAGTTCAAAAAGTTGAAATATGGATTATAAAGAACTTATACAAGAAATTTCAGTCCTTAATTCAACTTTTAACTTATCAAAATTTTCAGACTGAACATTGAGCTTTTTAAGACTTAAGATTTAATGTGACAGATTAGAACCGGAACAAAATGTATAATGCTACATTAACCACTTCTATGCTACTGCATTTAAACATGAATTAACATGAAAAAGAAAACACACAAGCACTTAATGAAAATCAAGCTAATTAAACTGTTATAAGCAACTAAAATTCTACAAGTTCAAACCATGGTTATAATAACCTTTAAAATGAAATTTAAACAATTACAACCTTTTGAAAATAGTTAAACACTCTTAATTTGGCTAATCAAAACTGACTTGGTGACCCAACCCAATGAAACTCCCATTTTAACCCATTTTGAGCTTATGCCAAACACCCCTTTAAAAATTAAAAGACTTGTAAAAGCTGATTTTTGGTGAATTAAGCTAAGGGACTTCAAAACAGATGCTTATACATGAATGATAAGCAAAAATTAGCACAAGACAGTAAGAAATAAGCACTTAAATAAGCAAATGAAAATCCAACAGTAAATAAGCTAAAATAGACAGTTTTGATGAAAAACTTGAACAAATGATTTCTAAACTACAAGACTAGGTTTTTAAGCGCTAAACATCATTTATAAGCATAAATAAGCACATTCAAACAGGAAATAAGCACTAATAAGCAGAAAATAAGCAAATGCACTTTAATAAGCTAAAATGAAAGAAAAATCACTTACAAGGCCCTTTGCTTTAAACAAGGGCAAATAAACTCCTAAGAGCTTTGTCTACAAGCTCCAGCTTATCAAAGATAAGCTGGTAATGTCCATAAGCCCATCCATTTCTGGCTTATCATCCAAAAAGTAAGATGAGGTTAATTTTGAGTGGATTTTTATGATTTCTAGTTACTACTTAACCCTTTTTTTGTTTGCTTAATTTAGCTCAAGTTAACAACTTAAGACTTGGAATTTAAAAATCAGATTTTAACATATAAACCTCAAAACTTCATTAAGGGTGAATAAAAAGTTACAATAAACTATAAATAAGCTGATAAAAGACTACAAATAAGTTAAGAAAAACTTAATTAAGAACTAGATGTCATATTCGGCTACAAATGGCCTAAATTTATACTATTATCGTCAAGACTTGGTCTTCCAGGTTGTGTTTCTTTTGTGAGAACAAACTGAGTTGTGCTTGTTTTGTGAGAGGTTTGAAGCTTCAATCTTGGCCATTGATGTCACTTGTGCTTTCTTGATCTCATACCCGACGTTGGATTGTTCTTGAAAGGTATGGGATTGCCAACATAGCCATGTATCATGTGACAAAGGTTTAGTGGGTTGAGGGTGAATGTTTAATCCTTTGTGTAGTTAGTGTTGCAGGGTAAAGAGGAGGAAGACAACCTGTGAGTTGTCCTAGGTTTCTTTTGGGTGGGAAAGTTTATTTTTGGGAATCAGGGGAAAGGTTTAGGGTGTTGACACATTAGGCCCCTTAATGATATATGTACTCTTGCATTCATAGTCCTTGTGGTGTAAAGTTTATGAGGGGTTGGCAAAAACAGCCCCTCATTGTTATATA
>BQNB010033456.1:30670-52309 GCA_026074375.1 Tanacetum coccineum
ATTCATAAATGGCGCTGACAAGTTAGTTGCAGGCCTTCAAGGTCTTAAAGATAATACAACTATAGTTGTAATTACAATTGTAATTATAATATATAAAATATTTAAATGATCAGTGTTACTAAATGATCAACGTTCTTAAATGACGTCTTATAAAGTATCGGAAAATAAACATTTCGATGAAAAAACAAGTATAGTATTTTCATTTGGTGATGTGTCAAAATAACAAGGTTATAAATAGCGTGAGGCGTGACGTGACGACATAGTCAAACTTCACGCCTTTAGGAGCCAAGGTGAGTCATGGCGTTTTTAAGGCGTGACTTAAAACGGCACAAAATATGAAAATATTTATAAATTTGCATATTTGTATCATATTACAGATATATTGAGTTTACAAAAAGTGTCATACATAAGAAATAAAGTCAAGAAATTATTTTTGCATGTAATCTTGTACAAATGTATATAAAAATATGATTTTTAACGAAATTGAATTAAAAAAAACCTCAACACATCACGTTTTATCGTGCCTTATTACGTTTTTTCACTCATCATCTCATGTCAAGTCTTAAGCTCAAGCCTTGGTCTATTGTGTGGCGTGGAGGTCACGCCTCGCGTCTTTACGAGGCATTAGCGACGTCATAATGCGCCTTTTTAGAACAATGCAAAATAATATCTTTTTTTCTCTTGATGAATTAAAAATGTTGTAATGATATTAGTTTCCTTAAAAGGACAACAGTTGAGATAGAGGAGTAGTATTTCATTATTTTGTGCATTTTAAGTCTCACCCACAAACAAAAACATGCCTCTTAATAAATTGGGTAAAAGCTATATATTACCAACGTACTTTCCACAATTTCCCGACTTGAACCATTTACTTTTTTATTAACACCGAAACCCACGTATTTTCAAATTTTCAACCGACTTGAAACGCATTATATATTTAATATCCACGCGTATTTTTCTTTTTTTATTTATTTCCACTCCGGCTTAATTCACAATGACGTGGTTTATTTAATTTTTTTTGAGTTAATTACATCGTTCGTCTTTGTAATTTGAGCCAAATTACTAATTTCGTCCCTAATTTTTTTTTGCTTGTTTGATCCTTATGGTTTAAATATTGCACGTCATCCATCCTTATCCATAAATTCTGTTGAATATCACCGTTAAATTCCCTAACACTAATAAAAAAAGTCTGTCTTTTTCTCTACCGCTAACTCCGCCCATAACCCACCGCCACTATTCGTCGACTCGTAACGCACTTCACCCCAAGTAGAAACTTGTAATCAGTAAGCTTTATCGAAACAACAAAAAAAACGTTGCCTGATTCTGAATCAAATAAGAAGATACCCAGTTAAGTTATAGATATATATATTACGTACTACTTGTTTGGCAAAACATTCAAATTAGATATAACATAACCTAAATCGAAATCAAATAGAACCTAATATAATCAAATCAAAGGTTGAGAGTAGATTAATCTTAAGTTACGGGAAATAATTACGATTTACGAATCGATGATGGAAATAGTGAAGAGTGGCTTGATATTTGTTTTTGGTGTATTTTTGAAAAATATTTGGAATCTTGGTTGTATAACTGGGGGAGTTAATTGCATAAATGGTCCCTGTGGTCTGTCGGGTTTAACGAAAAAGGTCTCTAAATTTTTTTTTTCCCGGATCCTGTCCCCAACGTTTTCACCCTATCGGGTTTAGTCCCTGACCAACCATTTCCTTTGTTTGCCGTTAATTGTGGTTTAGTTGGTATAACATAGACAAAAATACCCTCGTGCTTGTTCAGAAATGAAATACCATGTGGTTTCTTGTGTTTCAAAATGGTCCCTGTAACAGTTAATATTATATTTCATTATTTGATTTCTACTCACTTTCTTAATTATTTTATCTATTTAAAAATTTTAATAACTTTTTTATACGTTCCATTTATAGTTTAATAACCGTTACTTTTACCCAAAATTTTAAATATTCCTTACATAAAAATTTTAAAAAAAAAATTTTCGAGAAATTTTTAAAAAAAATTTAATTTTTTTTACCATAAATTTAAAACATTTCGAGAAATTTTTTTTAAAACATTTCGAGAAATTTTTTTTTAAACATTTCAAAAAAAAATTTTACCCTAAATTTATAATATCTACATTAAATTTAAAAAAAAAAAATTTCGAGAAATTTTTTTACATAAATTTAAAACATTTCGAGAAATTTTTTTAAAAAAAAATTCGAATTTTTTTTAAAACATTTCGAGAAATTTTTTTTTAAAACATTTCAAAAAAAAAATTTACCGAAAATTTTAAATATTCTTACATAAATTTAAAAAAAAAAATTTCGAGAAATTTTTTTAAAAATCGATTTTTTTACATAAATTTAAAAACATTCGAGAAATTTTTTTTAAAAAAAATTCGAATTTTTTTTTAAAACATTTCAAAAATATTTTTTATACGAAAATTAAAATATTCTTACATAAATTTTTTAAAAAAAATTCGAATTTTTTTACATAAATTTAAAACATTTCGAGAAATTTTTTTTAAAAAAAATTCGAATTTTTTTTTAAAACATTTGAAAAAAAATTTTACCGAAAATTTTAAATATTCTTACATAAATTTTTAAAAAAAAAATTTCGAGAAATTTTTTTACATAAATTTAAAACATTTCGAAAAATTCGAATTTTTTTTTAAAACATTTCGAGAAATTTTTTTTAAAACATTTCAAAAAAATTTTTTACCGAAAATTTTAAATATTCTTACATAAACTTTTAAAAAAAAAAAAATTAACACACATTAATTAGAAAGTTGAAAAAAAAAAAATTTAAAAAATGAAGGCTAAATATGTGATATCACTAAAACCACAGTGAACCATATTTTTAAAGGTTATATAGGTTTTAAAATGGTGTAAATATATTTGAAAAGACAAAAATACCCATAAAGTTAACGGTCAAACCCTGACGAAAATTTTGGTCAAGGGAGCAACAAACCCGAGATACGGCTTGAAAACGTTGGGGGACAGGATCCGGGCAAAAAAAGTTTAGGGACCTCTTTCGTTAAACCCGACAGACTACAGGACCATTTATGCCAATTAACTCTAACGGGGAGACTCAAACTTGAGACATCTCGCAAGAAAGACTCGAACTTAAAACTTGTTCAAAGCTTTTGATTTGGGTGGGCATCAAATCGTTCGTAGAGTTTAGAAAGATTACTATGCTAAGATATATATTTCTTACTTCCAATCCAAGTGAGGAATTTATTGTAATTGATTAAATTCATTCTATTGCTTGTAATATGAAGTAGTAGTGAACTAGTGGTATATTTAGATTCCATTACACATTTACATCTTATATTTCTAGCTATTTTATGTGCCTAGAACAATATTCCGGGTAACAATGGATTACAACTATTTGTGTAGCCAGAGTAGTTTGATCTAAGACTTGAGTGAATTGGCGTAAATTGGAAGAGCAACAAGTATTAGTCATATGTCTAGAGTTGCTACATAAAATGTGCGTGTCTTTTTTCTTTTTAATCTTGAAAGCCATAGTCTCTACTTTTCCAATAAGAGGTGCACTTTTGACTTCTTGAGGCGTTATGGAATTACAATAATGGGCTAGACAATTATATTCATTTACACCCAACTGTATTCCAGTTTTTTTTTTTTTGTGGGTAAAGGGGAATGTCCCCGGAACTGTATTCCAGTTTAGGCTACTATGTAAAGGCATCTATATCATACTTTGCTGCATACGTGTAGCATAGGGTCATTTTAGAACTTAACTAAAATCTAGTATGCGTCTAGGCATCTAGCAAGGTGGTTGAATGACAATTGGTTTGTTATCTCCTTCGAACTTAGACACTTAACCAAAGTTAAGCGCATAAGAAAACAAACTACTTTGACTGGAACTGAGCTTCAGCTTCAGCAGTTCTGTTCAGTTTGTTTGAGAGACACAGAGCTCTTCAATGCTTTTTGCATTAATTGGAAGAGTTAGCTCTAATGTCTCAATATCGCTTCCCTTTTATAGACGAAGAGATTAGGGTTTACAAGTTAACCTAATACTACGTGGCAAGCATCTAATGGGTGGTTGAGATTACATTAAATGTGCTTTTGCTTTCTAGTACTAGGTACGGTCCTTTAAGGTAAAGTAATTGTACTTTATACCAACTATCAAAGTTTACTTTCCCAAAGAGATCTGCTTTATTGTTTTGATATAAAGCAATCTTTTCCCGCCTTGTAAATCCTCCTAGAAGATGAAACATTTGGTTTCAACTTCTGTTAAGGAGATAGACATCGTCGAGCTTGGAATTGTCAGCCAAGCTGGACTAGAGCTCTTACTAAGGTCTTCATCAGTTTCTGTACCGCTGCATAAACGGAAGTGAAGATAATCTATGATCTTCTAAGTACCCGAAGAACTGGAGCTGAAGCTTTTCTTTAGCGATTGAAGCTGAACACCCTTCGGCTTCTTTACACTTAGGGGATTTTATGTTTAAATCTACTGAGACACTGAAGGGGTCAGAAAGTGACCCCAACACTAACATGCATATTCATCACAAGAAGCAACACCACTAAGATCTACATTCAGATTCAATATAAATTGCAGGTGTTCAATAGTTATCATCCTACCAAGCTGCTAAACGAACTAGGGTTCGTCTCCCTTTTTTATTCTAAAGTTACATATCTAAAACTCTAAATTCGGGTTTTGTATTCCATATGGCGAAACATGCGTTGCGAGCGACGCACGACACTTATGCTTGTGACCGCCGTCTTGAAAGAATATTCTAATCTTGTGCTAGTCGTAGCAAGCTGACGCCGTCGTGAGATCTTGTGACATCGTCTTGGAATGAATTGTGATGACGTCACTTGTATCTTGTGACGCCGTCTCTAGCCTCTGAGAACATTTTCTTGAGTAATGTTGGTGTAGGTTCGCAATCTTGTCCGTTTCTTTTCTAAATGAGCCCAAGTCACGTGTATTTCCTCCAAATGTCTCCCAAATGCCAAATACATGAAAAGGAACGATTAAGTACCCTATTTTGTGGCCTTAATGGCGCTTTTCTGGGGGTTAAATGATCCCCCAAAAAGTGTATAAAATAACAACTCATCATTTTCTCCTTTAAACAGAACAACAGGATCCAAATCCCTCTAAATTTGTTCGAGAGCACCTAATGTATCAGGCAATTCGACCTTTACACGATTTCCTATACTTTTATTTTTAAACCACTCTAGGATGGTATTTCCATGATACGTTATATCTATAGTCCCAATGAAACTTCCTAGAGAACGGAAGAATTCACATCTGTTATTGTAGATACCCGCATACAGAAGGAAAGAAGAAAATTGGTTTTTAGAGCCTTGGGAAGTTATAGCTGATTCGAGACATTGAGTCTCCGATATTGACACCTGACTCTCTATGGCAATATTTGTAAACAATTTTGGACAATTGTTGAGATAACTATAACTGGATGTATTGATCTTGGAAGATTTTGTAATTGAACATAAGGAGGTGCAATCACGTGCTTCAATGATTCTTAGGCTAGATCGAAGTTCGTGCAACACTTCCAGCTTCTTGCAACAATCAAGTGTAAGTGTTATAAGATGAGAAAGTTGTCTCAAACTTCTAGGAAATCTAGTAAAATTGTTGCCTTTCAAGTTTAGTTTTCTTAGACATGATAAGCTTCCAATGGCATCGGGCACTTGTTCTAAATTGCAGTAGCTAAAATTGAGAGACTTTAACATATGGAAACTTGTCAATGAAATTGATCTTTTGGGATGTTGTTGTTTACTTAGTAAACCAAAAGTCCACCATCTAGACCGGATACTCTCTTGTTGACCAAATAAAGGAAGTTCTGTAATGGAAGTTCGATCAATATGAAGCTATGTTAAGCTTTTGATCCTGCCCAAGTCTTCCAGAAGTTTTTGCATTTTTAAGCACCCTGAGAGAATCAAAATTTGAAAAGAAACCATTTCCATTTTGGAAGGGAAACTCTTAAGATGTCTGCAGTTTCTCAGATTCAAGACAACAAGCTTTTTAAGCATTCTAGTAGAGAGGTGAACTTTAACCAATTTCTTACAGCCTTCAAGAGTTAGCTCTTCGAGATTTTTCATCTCCGAGAAGTCATGGGTACTTGTTAGGTAACGGCAATACCTTAGCTTTATGAATTTAACCTTATAAAACACTAACCAAAAAAACAAAAAGGAGAAGTTTAAGAAACCTTAGGTGTAAATAGGAAATATAACATATGGCAAAGTAATTATATCAGACCTTAGGTGTTGTCCAAAGACGTTTTATGTGGCTGTATGACAGGTCGATGGTAACAATGTTTTCTGGATAAAAATTTGAAGGTAAGAACTCTAAAGGCAATCCATGCCAATAAAGCAACCTTAATTTATTGGACAACGAATCTAGTCTTCCAGAGAATGAAAATGGCTGCCAACGTCCTTCGACATTCGGAAAGCATATTTTTAGAATCCATAAGTTTTTCATACGTGTAAGAGCTTGTCCATCTATGGAAATATTTTGATAGTTTTTCTTTAGCAATAGGACTAGAACTTCAACTTCTTCTGTTATCTACAAATAAATGATCATCATATTGTAATTTCTTTTAATAAAAAAAGAAACAATAAATGCAATTGCTTATAGTCATACCTTGTTTAGATTCAGCGTAACCCTTTGATGAAATCCATAATCTTTTGTGATTCTGCTTGAATTATTCACGTATAATTTCCCTTGCCATGCTATGAATCAATTCATGCATTTGAAGGCGCATATCATATGCAAATACTGTTATTAGGAACTTATTAGCTAGAACTTGAATAACAAGTGCAATACTCGTGCGTTGCTCGGGTACACTCTTTTTATGTCATTCTTTGAAGTCAGGAAGTATCTGAAAAATAATTTTTGACCACTAAAAATGTTAGTCTAGGTTAGTTTCCAAGGTTAGTAAGGTTAGGATTAGTTTAAGCTAGTAATCTTTAGTTTCCTTATGTAAGTTACTTACCTTGCAAGGCAAGTTATAGCTTTGTTAGGAATGTTTGTAGGCGGCTAAATGTATAGTCGGTTCCCCCTCACCTCTATAAATTAAGGTGGGGGGTGAATGTAACACCCCCAAAATCAGGTCGCAGCGGAATGGTAACAATGGGGTGCTACGTCAAAGTACAAAAATCAAGATATAGAAAACGACCTTAAATGGACGTTTTAAGATAAGATTTTATTTGATGTCATAGCAAAGTAACAGAGTTTATACATTAGGTCCCATACTTTTCAAAATGATATTAAGATTTTATAAGATAAAAGTTTCATTGAATTTAAGTAAAAAGAATCCCTCTAATAGATATCCGTCACGGCTCCTATCCAAGCTTATACCTCAGCACCTGAGATTAAAACATGCTAAAACGTCACCAAAATTGTTGAGTGAATTCATAGGTTTATCAGGAAATAGCGTGGACTGCAAGATTTAAGTAATAATAGACTATGAAACACATTCAATAGTCCAACACTTTGTATTATTGCCCTAAGCTCATGACACCGAACCTTAACGTAATGAAACGTAATCAAACCAGTACTCGAGGTTTGTGCCCCAAAACGGATACATATGTTGAAAAACATCCTACGAATTTCTCTATACAGATGCTGCCAAACATCCTACGAATTTTCTTCAAATGTTAAATGCGTCAATGGTCAACTAGAAACCACAGCCCAGAAGGGGATATTCAGTCTCGATAGATCTATCCATAACACTAGCGTATACCCAGCAGGTATTTAACGGTTCATGATAAAAAGGGGACATAAATGGCAATACGGTAACTTAGGCAATAATGTAATCAGGAAATAGCATACAGTTTTGAAAACACTTGTGTCCAAAGAAATCAAGCATGTTATCTCTCTCGAATTTAATAAAACAAGTAGTAGAAAAAGGGGCTACGAACTCACCTTAAGTGAATGGAAATCAACAAAGTATATCACACTTAGAAAATGCGTCAGATAAACGCCGATTGCAACATAATTAATTATAGGCCGTGTAAGCACTAAACACCTTGATTAACTAATACCATATATAATCCTATATAGCTACATCACCATCTAATTGTATTTGCGAAATCATATTTATAAGTTAAAACGTTTATAATTAACACTTTAGTGAAAATGGCGTAATTTTCTCGTTTCAAGTCCGTTTCTTATGTCCACGTTTTCGTATTAAGACGAGTTATCAAAATATTACATTTTCATAATTTGGGTCCTCTGATGAACAGTACTTTTTACTGTTCATGACAGTTATATATTTATTTTTATAAGTTTAGTTATCGTAAATGTCGTATTTTATTCGTTTTAACTCCGTTTTTAGTGATTCTTTTGAGCACGTTTTCATAATTGAAATCTCTATTCATTTATGATGTTTTCAAAATAAATATGTCTGATGTGAACAGTAACTTTTATAAAAATAGTTTTATAAACGTATTTATCGTTGTAAACTCGCGAAATTCATAACTCATTCGTTATTGATTGAAAAATTACGATTCTTATTGTTTTAGAATCCAAAAAATAAGTACTATCTGTGAAAAATAATAAACTTTATATATCAGAAGTATTTTATAAAAAAATTTTATAAATTTTTTTTATAACGCGTTTAATTAACGTATAACTCGTAAACTACGTATCTTCTTCGTTATTAATCCGTTTTCCGAGTTTCTTACCTTTTTGGAATCCTTATGAGATGTAGTATTTTATAAAAATATAAAATAAATGTATTATTTTTCGAATACAAACAGCAAGTTTTGACGTTTGTGATAAAAACATGTTTTAAACTTGATTTTGTTTTTTTTTAACGGCAAAGATGGAATATATATAAAAAAAAGAGACTAGCAAGACGCTAGAAACTTAAAGTACAATAGAAACTTGATTTTGTACTTTTATGCTTAATCACCTTGTTATAATTCCATTCCAATGCTTATATAATATGTCTCACAAATTATAGTATCCATTAGTCCATACTTTGTCCAAGTGTCCAAGATAACAAGATTAACTAGTCCTTTACAACACTTTTTGTCCATAACTTTTAATAAGTAACTTTTAATTACTAGTTTCTACATATACTTTTTATACATAACCAACAACTGTACAATACTTATTTTTCCATCATATCATGATATTAACAACTATATATTACATGAGAAAGTATACAAAATCATGTTCATAAGTAAAAGTCCATTTTACATATTTAAAAGTATCCTAAATGGTGATTTGCTACATAGACATCATATACATATAAAATCATGAAAGTAAATAAATTAGGGCTTTTAGATAACCTTAATATGAAGTAATATGTTGAACAATAATATCTAAACCCTTGTTTAGATATTTACCCAAGGTTTTCAAGACTTGAAAACCCTAATCCTCCAAAGAAACCCTAACTTAGTTTAAGCCTTAAGAATGCTTAACCAAGCCTTCAAATCTTCTTAGTAGGTCTTAGATATGATGTATGAATGTGTGTAAATGTTGTAAATAAAAATTGTATGGATGGTTTTGTGGTTTTTATTTGGGACGTGGGTTTGTAAGCAAAAAGAGAGAAATGGTATTGATTTTTATCAAGTGAAAGGGTTGTATGTTTATCTTTACTAGATAATGACTTATAGGCTAGTAAATGGAAGTATCACAAAGACTAAAAGACCAAGAGGGGGGGTTAGTGGCGGCAACAATGAGGGAAACAAGGGGGAGGGAAACATTGAAATAGTTAGTCAAATAAACTAGGTCTTTACTAACCATAGATATACATTGCTAGGTTATTAACTCTTGTGTTTCTATGCTCCTTTAGATGGACATTATCCCATGAAAACATGGAAATGTGTTTTACTAGCTAAATATCTTGGTAACTAAAAGTGGAAGTATTACTTTCATTTCCATAAGTTGTAGCTTTTGTTTACAAAGTATAACTTGAAATGTATAAGTCTGGTTTACTTCCTTTAATGTGGGACGACACATATGGGTACCATAGGTAAGGTTTTATAAAAACTTTGATCATTGGAAATAAAAATGAGTATTTGTTGAAGCGTAGATAAATTTTAGTGGTTCCGAGAATGTCTAAACGTTATTTATCGCGAAACGTAGCATTTTACGTAACCGATAAAATAAAACAAAATAAGTAAATTATTACTTTAGTAATAACAATATAATAATTTCTTGACGTAAACTTTAATCGTTTGATGCCCGTTTACGTTGAATGATCATTTTTAGCTTACGCGATTTAACTTAATACTTGAAATTAAAAGCAAATGCGTAAAATACTAAAAATAAGTAGTGAATTAAATAATGTCATACATTGATCAAAAATACAGATTGTTACAGTCCTTCCCCGTTAAATGAGCCTTGTCCTCAAGGCTCAAGTTGCGACATTTGATGAAGGTACGGGTTCGGAGAAAAGATGCGGATATTTCTTCCGAAATTGGTCTTCATGTTCCCAGGTATACTCAGCTCCTTGCCGAGAGTTCCAATGAACTTTGATAATTGGAATGCGGCTTTGCTTCAACCGCTTGACTTCACGGTCCATAATTTCTACTGGTTCTTTAACAAAGTTGAGTTTATCGTCAATGTGTATTTCCTCCAACAGAATTGCCAACGGTTCGTCGGATAAACACTTCTTTAGGTTGGATACGTGAAACGTATGATGAACCCTGCTTAACTCTTGAGGCAGCTCAAGCCTGTAAGCAATGGTTCCAACCTATCTGGGGTTTAGCTTTCCTCGTTTGCCAAAGCGTACTACGCCTTTCCAGGGCGAAACTTTAAGCATAATCGGATGCCAACTTGAAATTTTTAAAGGCTTACGCCTCACCTTGGCGTAACTCTTTTTGGTGTGCAAGTTTGATAGCGAATTATCCTAGGGCGGCTAGTGATATGTCTCGGCTTCTTGGCTTAGGATTTGGTATAAGATGACGTGGAGTAAAGGTCTGCTTAGTTGTTATGGTTACTAAAGTAAACGCGTTTCATGAATACGCATACAAAAATAGAAAATTGTTTCTTGACAAGAAGTTTTAAGGTGACTACTCTCAGCATGTGCATGATCAGGCCATGTATAATTGAGGACTAACGATGCAAATGCTCATTTTCATCAAAACAGGGTTACAATTTGGCTTGCATAATAGAGGATTATTAAAAGTTGACAAAGTTTTTACAATACATTAATTGATAGATAATTTGAAATCATTCGGTACAACAGAAATTTAAGCGAAAGTACAAAAGAAATTTAAGAGAAAGTACAACAGAAATTTAAGTGAGAATTCCTAAAGGAATAAAGTCTAAGCATTAATATCATCCTCCATGTTGTTAAGGTTTTGATTGGTTTCTCCTCCTACTAAGGCATGCACCATTCCACGTGCTTCAGTACCTTCAACTTGGTTTCCTTAGTTTTTGGTTCTTTAACTATGGGCAATCACTCCTGTAGTGCCCATGATTCCCACAACCAAAGCATGTCACATTCTGTAGCGAATTGTCTCTTGCTACAGGAATCCTAGTTCGACAATCCCCTTCCTGGTGACCAAGCTTGTGACATGTACCACACCTAGGAGGACACGGACCCGGCTGATGATGTGCCTTGCACCTATTGCACCATGGTAAGTTCCCAGCGTAGCCTCTACCCTTAGCTGGGGCTGCCACATAAACCTTAGCAGCTTCTTGTCTTCGGTTTTGCTGCTGGTGATAGTTGTTCCCTTGCTGATCTTCCCACTTCCTTTTATTGCTATCACCGATCCTTAATGCCTTAGCCTGAACCCCTTGTTCAATCAGTTCTCGAGCCATGTTGATTGCATCATGCAAAGTCGCAGGCTTTGAAGAAGTAACATTTCCTTTGATTCCCTCGGGAAATCCTCGAATGTACTTTTCAATCTTTTTCTTTTCAGTTGACACCAACTCAGGACACATCAAAACCAGTTCATGGAAGCGATTGTTGTATGCCTCGATGTCATCTCCTTTCAGAGTCAGAGTCCAAAGTTCTTGTTCCATCTTTTGGATTTCAGTTGCTGGGCAGTATTCAATAGTCATCATAGCTTTTACGTTGATCCAGGGGATCTGATTAGCATTAGCAAGTCCCAAACTTTGAACATTTCCGTTCCACCAGGTTAGAGCACGACCCATGAACGTGCACATAGCAAACTTCACTTTGTCATCTTCAGCACATTTACAGATCTCAAACACTTGTTCCATCTTCTCAAACCAACGTTTCAGTCCGACTACGCCTTTAGTCCCGTTGAAAGTGTGAGGCTTGCCGTTCGTAAATGTCTTATACGAACATCCTTGCACATTTGGTGCAACAGTTCCTCTAGTATTTGCTGATCCAGATCCACCAGCATTGTTTGAGTCAGCTCTAGTCTTTTCATATTCTTTAATAGCTTTGGCCTCACGCTTTTCCACTAACCTCTCCACAGATTTCTTCTTAAATCTCCTAGGCGGCATGATTCTAGCCACGCAAGTACACAATTCGTTAAGAATTTGTAAAGGTATGCAAAGTCATGGCACATGATGATGAAGAAAAAACAATAGGTAGAAGAATGATATAAATAATCATAAATTAATCAGGATGGTCAATATTTATATAATTGACCGATTAAAATAGATATTGATATGTCATAAGATAGACATAAGAGAGCGAATTTAAACCAAGTATTATATATATAAGATTATATATAATGTAATAATGATAATCGAAAAATAAGTAAGGATCAGGGAGTTGCGTGCGTGGATATCAGATAAGCGATGAAGGATTCTGTATTTAAAAATGAAAGAAAAGAAAATCTTTAAACTTTGTGGTTATAGACTAGGTTTTGAAAATGACCCAGTTCCCTATAACCTTGGCTCTGGTACCAATCTGTAACACCCCCAAAATCAGGTCGCAGCGGAATGGTAACAATGGGGTGCTACGTCAAAGTACAAAAATCAAGATATAGAAAACGACCTTAAATGGACGTTTTAAGATAAGATTTCATTTGATGCCATAGCAAAATAACAGAGTTTATACATTAGGTCCTATAGTTTTCAAAATGACAATAAGATTTTATAAGATAAAAGTTTCATTGAATTTAAGTAATCAGAATCCCTCTAATAGATATCCGTCATGGCTCCCATCCAAGCTTATACCTCAGCACCTGAGATTAAAACATGCTAAAACGTCAACAAAATTGTTGAGTGAATTCATAGGTTTATCAGGAAATAGCGTGGACCACAAGATTTAAGTAATAATAGACTATGAAACACATTCAATAGTCCAACACTTTGTATTATTGCCCTAAGCTCATGACACCGAACCTTAACGTAATGAAACGTAATCAAACCAGTATTCGAGGTTTGTGCCCCAAAACGGATACAGATGTTGAAAAACATCCTACAAATTTCTCTATACAGATGCTGCCAAAGATCCTACGAATTTTCTTCAAATGTTAAATGCGTCAATGGTCAACTAGAAACCAAAGCCCAGACGGGGATTATCAGTCTTGGTAGATCTATCCATAACACTAGCGTATACCCAGCAGGTATTTAACGGTTCATGATAAAAAGGGGACTTAAATGGCAATACGGTAACTTAGACAATAATGTAATCAGGAAATAGCATACAGTTCTGAAAACACTTGTGTCCAAAGAAATAAAGCATGTAATCTCCCCCGAATTTAATAAAACAAGTAGTAGAAAAAGAGGCTACGAACTCACCTTGAGTGAATGGAAATCAACAAAGTATATCACACTTAGAAAATGCGTCAGATAAACGCCGATTGCAACCTAATTAATTATAGGCTGTGTAAGCACTAAACACTTTGATTAACTAATACCATATATAATCCTATATAGCTACATCACCATCTAATTGTATTTGCGAAATCATATTTATAAGTTAAACCGTTTATAATTAACACTTTAGTGAAAATGGCGTAATTTTCTCGTTTCAAGTCCGTTTCTTACGTTTCTTATGTCCATGTTTTCGTATTAAGACGAGTTATCAAAATATTACATTTTCATAATTTGGTTCCTCTGATGAACAATACTTTTTACTGATCATGACAGTTATATATTTATTTTTATAAGTTTGGTTATCGTAAATCTCGTAAATGTCGTATTTTATTCGTTTTAACTCCGTTTTTAGTGATTCTTTCGGGAACGTTTTCATAATTGAAATCTCTATTCATTTATGATGTTTTCAAAATAAATATGTCTGATGTGAACAGTAACTTTTATAAAAATAGTTTTATAAACGTATTTATCGTTGTAAACTCGCGAAATTCATAACTCCTTCGTTATTGATTGAAAAATTACGATTCTTATTGTTTTAGAATCCAAAAAATAAATACTATCTGTGAAAAATAATAAACTTTATATATCAAAAGTATTTTATAATTTTTTTTTATAAATGTTTTTTATAACGCGTTTAATTAACGTATAACTCGTAAACTACGTATCTTCTTCGTTATTAATCCGTTTTCCGAGTTTCTTACCTTTTTGAAATCCTTATGAGATGTAGTATTTTATAAAAATATAAAATAAATGTATTATTTTTCGAATTCAAACAGCAAGTTTTGAAGTTTGTGATAAAAACATGTTTTAAACTTGATTTTGTACTTTTAAGCTTAATCACCTTGTTATAATTCCATTCCAATGCTTATATAATATGTCTCACACATTATAGTATCCATTAGTCCATACTTTGTCCAAGTGTCCAAGATAACAAGATTAACAAGTCCTTTACAACACTTTTAGTCCATAACTTTTAATAAGTAACTTTTAATTACTAGTTTCTACATATACTTTTTATACATAACCAACAAGTGTACAATACTTATTTTTCCATCATATCATGATATTAACAACTATATATTACATGAGAAAGTATACAAAATCATGTTCATAAGTAAAAGTCCATTTTATATATTTAAAAGTATCCTAAATGGTGATTTGCTACATAGACATCATATACATATAAAATCATGAAAGTAAATAAATTAGGGTTTTTAGATAACCTGAATATGAAGTAATATGGTGAAAAATAATATCTAAACCCTTGTTTAGATATTTACCCAAGGTTTTCAAGACTTGAAAACCCTAATCCTCCAAAGAAACCCTAACTTAGTTTAATCCTTAAGAATGCTTAACCAAGCCTTCAAATCTTCTTAGTAGGTCTTAGATATGATGTATGAATGTATGTAAATGTTGTAAATAAAAATTGTATGGATGGTTTTGTGGTTTTTATTTGGGACGTGGGTTTGTAAGCAAAGAGAGAGAAATGGTGTTGATTTTTATCAAGTGAAAGGGTTGTATGTTTATCTTTTCTAGAGAATGACTTATAGGCTAGTAAATGGAAGTATCACAAAGACTAAAAGACCAAGAGGGGGGGGTTTAGTAGCGGCAACAATAAGGGAAACAAGGGGGAGGGAAACATGGAAATAGTTAGTCAAATATATTAGGTCTTTACTAACCATAGATGTACATTGCTAGGTTATTAACTCTTGTGTTTCTATGCTCCCTTAGATGGACATTATCCCATGAAAACATGGAAATGTGTTTTACTAGCTAAATATCTTGGTAACTAAAAGTGGAAGTATTACTTTCATTTCCATAAGTTGTAGCTTTTGTTTACAAAGTATAACTTGAAATGTATAAGTCTTGGTTTACTTCCTTTAATGTGGGATGACACATATGGGTACCATGGGTAAGGTTTTATAAAAACTTTGATCATTGGAAATAAAAATGAGTATTTGTTGAAGCGTAGATAAATTTTAGTGGTTCCGAGAATGTCTAATTTATCGCGAAACGTAGCGTTTTACGTAACCGATAAAATAAAACAAAATGAGTAAGTTATTACTTTAGTAATAACAATATAATGATTTCTTGACGTAAACTTTAATCGTTTACGTTGAATGATCATTTTTAGCTTACGCAATTTAACTTAATACTTGAAATTAAAAGCAAATGCGTAAAATACTAAAAATAAATAGTGAATTAAATAATGGCATACATTGATCAAAAATACGGATTGTTACAGTGAAGGTCTGAAAGACGCATTCTTCTTATTCTTCCTTGTAAACCGATCGAGGTTTTGTGTTAATACAATATAATCGTTTGGTTATACTTTATGGGGTTTCGTTTCTTCTATTCTCCACAGAAGTCGATTGACTTTGTGTCCTGGTTACTTGTGTCGACTGAAGCTAAAGCTTCTCGTTTCCCTGTTCGACAATCCGGTTTTGTTGACGACAAGATTCTAACCATTAGTATCAGAGCTACAGTGTTTGTGCTCTTGGATCATTGAGTTAAGAAGATTTAGGTTTTATATCAGTTGGTTTTTGAGGTGTTTCGAAACTACAAGTTACATGTTTTAGATTTGAAACGAAGAAGACGAAGGTTTTTACACGTGAAGAAAGAAAGAAAATCTTATCATCATTGATTGGTTAGTCTTGTTATAGGTCATATGGGCTGGTCTTATACCACAAAGGAAACAAGGGTGGAAGGGTCTTTTTGGTGTTGGTCAATTGCAACAACATCCTGGTTTGTTTTTTTTTTGTTTATTAAAAACAATTTAGAATAAAAGGTCTTGTTGGTTTTTTTGTCTTTCTTGTGGATTAGTATTTAATCTAGATTGGGGATTACGGTTGCGTAAAGAATCAATTTTGCAAGAAGGTCATTGTACATTTGCAAAAAAATTAACTTTTAGAATTACATGTAATCTGAACTTAATTACCTTTACATGGGTCACAAAATTTTCTACTTTGTTGGATTAGGAAAAGTTTGTTTAGGAACTAACTTGATAGCTATGTTGAATCCAGTTGCTACCATAAGTGCCCAACCATATTTAAAAAACTAACTTATACAAAATTTATTAAACAAAATTCGATGGTAATCATAAAAAATCATAACAACAAAGAAGCAATACATAAAATTTTAAAACTGAGAACAATGATTAGAAAGTTATGAGACTTGTCATCAAATTTAAACTACAGTTTGTGATGGACCTCTAAACTCAGTCCACTGTATAGATTAATAAAATGATATCAAGTGTAACCTGCAAGAAATCAAGAAAATTATAAGCAAAAATAGATTCAAACATAACGAATGACTTTACATTACAAATACTAAATAAGCCTATCTTAATAAATTTACTACATAGACATTTCATCAAACATATTAAGTGTAAAATAAACTTACAATCCAAAATAATAGCTATAGGATAATCTAAAGATCAAATAACACACACCTTATTCATCAGCGTTATTTTTCTTTAATTTGTTTTAAGGTTCTTATTAAGCAAAATATTAATTATATCATAATTGAACGATAACAAAAACATCAAATGCAACAATAATCGGAAACCCTAAATATTAAAATTAAATGGATGCTCACCAATTGGTGTTTGAATTGATGTTTCTGAATCAATGTTTTGACTGAAAGTGTTTAAATTGATGCTTTGAACCTGTGTATTCTAAAATCAAATTCAAGTCAACTATAATCAAACTTGGCTATTATAACGTAAAAATACTTACCAGTGACTAATGAGAGCCTTCCAAACTTTCGAACATTGATTCATTCATTAAACAGTTTTCCCTAAATATTTTTAAGTTAATTATACAATATAAATTACTCGCTGATTGACATTATAATTATTCAAAAATCATAGAATAAACCTTGTGGGTGCATCGTCGGCCAAAACTGCAGATGGTGGGGTTCTATGATTCTTACAAATGATTAAATACATTAAGTAAATTGAATCTAGAAACGTTGGTGTGTTTTTTTAATCATGAATTGTAAAGTGAATTGTTTTGATTTTATCGTAAATTAAATTGTGGTGTTAATGGGTTTTGATTTTTGAATAGTGAATTGAATTTTGGTATTAATGTGTTAACAAAAATAGGATAAAATGAGTCGTGCAGAGGAAGAATGGGAGTGTAGAGAAAAAAACACTGCATTGAATCATCATTAATGTGCCGTGTAAGGGTATGTAATGCATAAGAGTATTGTACACATTAGCTAATTATGTTAATCCATATCATCTCATTAATTAGATTTTTAATGCAAATAGCTTAAAATGTTTGTACAAAAGCTATGGATCGTGTAGCATGATAGTGCATAAAAGTATTGTACATAATTGCTAATTAAGGTAATCCACATATTGTATTAATTAATATTTTAATGCATATAGTTTAAAAGGTTGTTATAAACCTTATTTTATATTTTACTAAGTGTATAGATATAAAAGTTATATATATTTATATAAACTCGGTTCGCTTAACCAAGTTATTTATATAAATTTGCTTTGCGAGTTAATACACTTGTTTCAATTAAACAACTCGCATTTGTAGGAGCAACGAGTAACATATTATTCTTTTGTCATTTCAACGTCATTCTATCCCTCTATATAGGAGAATTTGCATATATATCCCTTCAAAGCTTAAAATCTCATTTATATCCAACTAAAACTTAAAAATTGCATATATATCCTTCTAAAAGCTCAAAAATTGCATATATATACAAATAAATATTTAATGTAAAAAGGATTAAACAATATTTAAAACATTTTTTTTGAAACGGCGAGTTAGTACAGTTACTAAGTTAGTTATTTGATTCCACAGTACTTACCCAGAAGGTAGTCCCTGCGAGCGTCGAATAATAATTAGTGATTCTATTCCACAATACATACCCAGAAGGCAATCCCAACCAGCTTCGAATCTTATTCCCACCTTGAAAGAAAACCCCGACGGAGAGACTCAAACATGAGACCTCTCGCATGTGGTAACAACCTCCCAAAGGTCACCCTTGATGGCCAACTAAGCTAGCCCAATTGGTTGAATCAAACTTGTATCTACGTAGACAATTGTATCTAGCAGTAGATTTTGTTAACATTTTTAATCAATGGTATAATAGTCCACTAACATTATTTTAGTTATAAAAACCAATGTTGCAAAAATCGCGAGTCGCTAGCCGGGCGATCGACCACCCTGTAGTCTGTAATCGGTCTAGGCGCGATTAATCGGTTTTGCAAATTTTATATATAAATTTCAAATCTACTTGCATGAGATGGATACAACACTTTAAATACACTAAAATTAAATGAGTTCAAAGTTAGATTGTTCAAAACATAGACATAGATAATAAAAGTTAACAGTTAACAATTCAAAGTCACGTTGTAAAAGAAATGTTTGGCTTTCGTTGACCCATTAGGCCGATTTGATCGATTTTTAACCGATTTTTGACCGATTTTTGACCTGGCCGATTTTTACCCGATTTGCTTTATTTTCCAAGGTGTATGGCCGAGTAGCTTGGAATCAGCGATTACAAGGCCGCCTAGGCCAATTTTTGCAACATTGATAAAAACTAATGGGTTGAAATGTGAGGTGTTGTGACTACTAAAAGTGAAAAGTGAGATGGAGTGAGGGTAAATAATTAAAGAGAGAAAACTGATGTGACAGTCAGTTGAAAGATAAAATGATGTGACAACTAAGGGTGAAAGGTGTGGTTGAGGGGTTTCTATCGCCACATCATCTTCACATCATCAAAAAACACTCTTTTTAATTTTTCCTTAACTTTCTCTCAACCATTGCAGCACACTCACACTCTTACATTAATTATTTTCTAATTTTTATAATTTAAAAATACCCTAAAAACACAAATAACACGCACAAATCACAATACACGCAAAAAAATAAAAAAATATTTATCTTTCTTAAAAGGTCTTTTGAGTTTTTTCCGTCCCACACCTATAACACTAAAATAGTCTTAAATCCATTCTTAATATAAACATATGCCAAAAAAATATTCTCTTAAACTATAATATGTTATAGGCGTATGCCTTAATTTGTATTTTTTTTCATCTTCCTAAATAAAAAGTATATTAAAACAAGCAGGATTACCCGCGCGTTGCTGCGGGACGTTAATTTTTCGCGCGTTGTTGTGGGTCATTGTTATTATTATTATATTTTTTTAATTTTGTGCGGGTTTATTTTTTCGGTCTCATGTTTAATAGTTTGTTTTTTTCTTATATTACCTTATGTGTTGGGCCTCATGTTTAAAAGTTTCTTTCTTTGGTTATATGTTTTTTTTGTGCAGATTTATTTTTTCGGTCTCATGTTTAATAGTGCAGGGTTATTTTTTCGGTATCATGTTTAATAATTTGTTTTTTTTCCTTATATGAGTTTATGTCCCGCGCGTTGTTGCGGGGCGGCAAAAATTTTTTTATACTTTTTTTTTTCTTTTGCGAATTTTTTTTTGTCTCATGTTTAATAGTTTGTTTTTTTTATATGGGCTTATGTGTTGTGCCTCATGTTTAAAGCTTTGTTTTTTTTGCTATATGGTTTTTTTTTTAAATGACACTGTTTAATGCAATCTAAAGTTGTACGTTTGTGATTATGTCGATTATTTTAAAGTTGAATCGGTACTTTTGTAATATTTTTTCCCCTTATTTTGTGCCAAAAAAAAAATAAATAAATAAATAAATTGGGCCGACCCAAAGTGGGAGCCCAGTACTGTAGAAGCACTGTAGCTTCTACTGTACAACGGTAAATGTATGTATTGTAATGAATTATACAATTCAGGGCTCGTTTGTTTTAAGGGTATAAAATGAAAGGAATCTAATTATACCTTGTTTCATTTGTTTGGTTTAGCACTATGAGAATGAAAAGGTATTTAGGATACCTATAGAATCATATCAAGGTTGAAAGGTGGGTTTTCTACTGATTACTTCTTCATATTCTCTCTCTTATAATTACAACCACTTTTTTCAACCTTCTTCAAATTACTCATATTCACATTTTTCATTTGATCCAACTATCCGGATGCTGTTACTAGAAATTAGATTATACCACAAAGTAATAGCTTTCGTTGGTGGGTTTTCTACTAATTTATGGTGAAGCTGACTCATCGGAGTTTGTTCATAGTCACCGGGCGAATTCACTATTTTCCATCTATAAAACATATTCTGGTAATTGTAATTGGGTGTGGATGTAGGTGTAATTGTTCATCTTTCTTGTATCTCCTTTTTATATGAAATGAAATGATAAAGTTTAGAGTATGTTTTTATTGTGAGCATGAAGATGATAAAGTATCTTCAGTATTATATTTTTCTCATGAAATAAAGATGAAGATAATAGGCAAGTTAAATATAATAAATTTTTATTTTTGGATGAAAAATCACGTACTACTATTTTTTTATTTATGTTTAATAGCAATTTGGATGAGTAAAATGATGTCACTGTTGATATCCACCCACACATTATCACTCGAACCAAACAAATGATATGGTAATGATAAATTCATTGTCATTCCATCTTATACCTAAACCGATATCCATTGTGATTCATGACAACAAACCAAACGCCCTATCAGAAGTTTGTTACACTATTTTGTACAAAGGTATCATTTTTGTTCTTCTATAAACTAATTTAAAAAAATCTTAGAGTAGTAACGATTTGAAAAATCAATTTTGTCCTTAAACGAATGAATATACACATTGTTCGTTAACATAAAGCATATATGATTACATGTTGACTTAAGTTCTTACTAAAATGGAAAAGAATCTTAATTTTGAAATAAATCGTAAGGTTGTACGTATTATATAGACACGTCATATGTTTCATATTTGGTGACGTACACATGCACTTGCTCTTTAGTGTTGACAACTATAAATGGTCTCATTTGTCTGAATCT
>BQNB010033457.1:5179-52308 GCA_026074375.1 Tanacetum coccineum
ACAAATAAAATTTTAAATGTCGACTCTCGCTCACGGAAACTCGTAAAATAATATTTACGACGTCGGGTTCGCGACCGTCGTACGCGTCGAAAAACTCGGGTTGTTAAAGCCATGAGGATCACAAGGAACAATCAGCCACTTAATCTCAAAGTATAAGACAATTTTGTACTCAAAATGCTAGGATTAGTGAGTGGCTAGAATTACATGCTCTAGCATCAAAGAGACAGAGTGCTACCAATGATCAGCTACTCAAGAACCCGAAGGCTAAGTTTTAGTGGGTGGTAACCAAAGCTGGGAAACTTGGCATTCCTCCTCCACCACAACTCATTGCATTTGAACTTCCTTAAGCTGAAACAAAAAGGAAGAGAAAGGCTGAAGTAATTCATGAAGTATTTGAAAAATAAAACATTGTGGTGGATGGGAGGCATAGGAACTTAGTTCCTCATATGGGAGTTGTAGGGTCAGCTAGGCTTATGATCAATGAGCCAAAGTATGGAATTTGTATCTATAATGGAAGTTTTGATCTAGTCTTTCAGAGAGAAAGTGAATTTTATCTAGCAACTACTGGACAACTGATAAGGATCCAGAATGCTATCAAGGTAGACTCAGTTATTGCTAGAGAGATGTATGATAATATGACCTATGTAATAGAGGCCAGGGGTAACGTTACAGAATCTAGGAAAATTGTACAAGAGAACCCAGGGGCTGATTCGTAATGGAATGAATGAAGTTCTTTTGTTAAAATTTCTTGTTAATTATGTGTAAGAAGAAGTTGTGTACTCACTTATAATAATTTTACTTAGCATAATTTATATTCAAATAAGGGAGATTGTTAGGCCAATTGAGTACCCAATTGTCTCTGCCTAGATTTAAATAGAAATTAGGCTAAGTGTTAAAGACTCGTTGAAGGGTATCAGTAAGAAATGAAAGGACTCGCTTAAGCATAGCTTTAGCGAGCAACCTTAAACATATTCAAGTCAAATACATCGTCAAAGAAGTCAAAGATTACTTAAAGACATAGTCGTCAGATGGGATGTATATCAGTTTATATATATATGGAATACGCTAAAGGTTTGAAAAGAGTCAGGGGTGGCAATACCCTGATGATCTTATTACCCTTTGAAGTAAGCAAGTTGAACTTAATACTTATCTCTAACTATGTTTAGGCAGGACAATTTGATAAAGCAAAAACACGAGACAAAAGATTTATTCGATTAAAGTCTACCTAGTATGAGTTGGTGAAAGATGTGAACAATTGACAGAACTGTTCACAAAAGTATGGGCGAGGAGTTACCAAGAATTGACGTGCATTGAATGTTGTTGTATTTCACCACGGGATTGTTGAGACGTCCTAACTACCCCACTATGGAAGCAAGCTCGTACAACTATAAATAAAGAATGTATGTTGTAGTAAATGCTATAACTTGTATTGTTGTTGTTATTATAGTGCAATTACTACTTTGTCAAACTTACAAGATAGTTAACTGATCCTATCCGCGGGTCTATATAAGTTTTGAACACTTTGTAGTATTTTGCATATTTGACTTACTTAGTTTTTGAATCAAGATATGATACCAATTCCATTGGAAATTACACTTTAAGAACTTCAAAATTGGTTTTTGACTAATCGAAATCTGACGAACGGTTGATTTACTACGAATTTTTGAAGATGACCAAAATCTAAAAAAGTGTCAGACAGTTCCAAGGTTTCCTTAAAGATAATGAAACCATTGGTGGATATTAAAGAAAACGTGTCACACCCTGTTAGTGGCGGAAACACGGGAATGCGATGATACCGTTCATCGCACAAGATACAAGATCATACACTTTACAATTTACAATAATAAAACTTGGGTTTACATGAATCTTTACAAGTTAAGACTTGACAAAATTAAATAATCAAAACCCATCTCGACCCAGTTCCCTTGGGTTACATCTTTGCTCTTCCAATACCATTCATATACCTTTGATTTGACACACCTAAAAATGATACTCAAAAACGTCAACAATAATGTTGGTGAGCTCGTAGGTTTGACCTTAAACCCAAAAGATGTGCCAATATTTAAATAGTGGACAATAGTGCTATATGACAGTGAATATATGCAAACAACCTTAGCATCACCGCTAATCAACAACCATATATCACTTACGCACCTAAAAGGCCTACCAGCTATAGCACTATATTAGGGCATGACCTCACACATACTAGGGTAGGCGTACCCAACCGATCCAATAATCACACAATACTAGGGTAGGCGTACCCCTCCGATCTAAATAATCACACAAATACTGGGGTAGGCGTACCCCTCCGATCCAATAATCATGCAACACATAATATTCACATAGCAGTCATAAGCACATAATTTGTCCCAAAAACAAAACCACATTTCGCACAGTCAAATTTCAAAATAGTTCAAAACACATTTGAGTATCATTTTCCCCCAACAGAAAAACAGTAGAAAAATGGGGCTACGAGAACTCACCTCAAGCAAGTCTTTAGCAACCAAATCTCAATCACACAAGCAAATGCAACGACGTCCGCACACTACCTAGTCCATTTAATGTCTCATTTTAATCATTCATTTCCAAAACAGTCCTCACGTTGAATGCATAGAGGCTAGATGCGTTGTACAATTACCCATAACAATTTTATTGGTGTGATGGTTGACGACATATCCCAACAATCATATAAATCCCATCGCTCAATAATACATACTTATATTATTTAAAGAAAATAGATAAGTAATATAAGTAAATATTTATAATAAATAATTATAAATATATCTCGATAAGTCCATTCTGTACCCTTAGTTACCATAAAAATAATCATAATATGGTTGAAAATGAAATGTTTACTCATAAAAATCATTATAAAGAAGTTTTGAGAAAAAATATATTTTTCGTCTTTTAGTGAATTTATTAAAATAATAAAATAATATTTTATTATTTAAAACCAAAAATCATGTTCTTAAGTAAAATTTTATAAGTATAAACTTTTTACGAAATTTCTGCATGACCCGTACGTTTATATAACGTTTTCTAAGGTTTCAAACCTATTTCAAACATTTTTCAAACTTTCGACACTTTCCGACAAAATTCCAAAATCTCAATCTTTAACGTTTACTAAAATGTTTTTCCCAAAATAACGTTCAATATCACTTCGTAAATACATTTCACTTTCAAAAATCCGTCAAAAACTCTTAAAATGACTAAATAGCGCTTATTGGGCTTTAAGGCCCAACAAGGGTCCATTAGGGTATTTATAAGTCCAAAATACGATTCAAGTCCAAAACCAAGGTCCATTTATATACATAAGCTCATACTAATAAGTAGAAAATAACCCGGACCACAATAAGCCATCAAATAAGCCACGACTTATTTGTGCTTAATGGGCCGCGAGCCCAAAAGCACCAAAAACTAGTCCATAAGCTAAAAAAATAAGCTAGTATGCTACGTATAGTATTTGGTTACTACCATAAGCTATAAAAATAGTCCATGAATATACGCAATATAAAGCAAATAACCAAAAACACATCCCTTGTGTTTCTTAAATAAGTCGCGAGCAAATAAGCTCAAAATAAGCCATAAAGTGCTTAAAATAAGCCCAAATAATCTATACAAGCTAATATCCAAAATAAGCTATCTAGCAATATATGTTATTCAACCATCACGACCACAACATCAAAACTACAAAACCCCTTTATTACTAAAACCCCTTTATTTCCTTTGAATCGATGCGAGCCAAACACCCTTTTTATTCGTTGCGTTTCCAAAAATAGATCTTTTACGAAGATCTAATTGTACAACTACCACCCTATGATCAATATAAACCCAACGGACAAACGAAATTTATATTTAGAAAACATACAAGAAAATATTAAAAATGTGATTTTGACACGAAACGGACAACCCAACCGTATTTAAATGAAATCACCCAATTACTCGTATCAACCTGGATATCACGTTCTTGATCAAAACTTGATTCTATGGTTGGTTTGTGGTGGTGGTGGCGGACGAATCACTCACACACACACACAACACACACACATTTATGTGTGGGTTTTATTTTTTCGAAAATGAAATATGATCATGAGATATAGGAATGGAACAGCATATTGATGGATAATTTTTGGACAAGGTTAGCTAAAATTAGCTAACCTTGTCTCCCTCCCCTATCCTTAACCGGTGGGATCTTAGGGGTCTCGGGTGCTTTTTCATATCAGGATCCCAAAGTTAATTAGCATTTTTATTCACCTTAAAAATAATTTTCCTTTAACCTAGAGTATTTACACTTTAAACCTTTCAAAACTCATTTGGACATTAACGGACGTGTCAGGACTCGTTTTTCGGCATTTCTTGAAAATTCACGGGCACAAACCCGAATCAATTAACATATTATACCTTCAAATGGGTTTTATTATTCACTATAAAACCATAAATTCACCATAATTCTATAATCATCACACTGTCAACACGAGTACTAAATATGAATAAACAGACAAACGTCACATAGTCAAAAGGACTAAAATGATATATAATAATCATAAGGGGGCAAGGTACATTCTACCCCCCCCCCCCTTTAAAAGAATTTCAACCCTGAAATTTAGTTATTAATATCACTAAACAAATGCGGGTACTTCAATTTTATCTGATCTTCACGTTCCCACGTGAATTCAGGACCACGTTTTGAATTTCATCAAACCTTAACGATGGAAATCCTACTACGCTCCAGCTTCTTAAACTTCCAAACTTTTCACAAGCTCTTCCACAAAATTTAACTTGGCATCAACTTGGTCTCATCCAGAGGTCACTAGCAGATGTTGGATCAGCCAAACACTTCTTAAGGTTCGACACGTGGAACGTATCATGAACACCATCTAATTCCTCAGGCAAATCAAATCTGTAGGCTACGAGGCCTACTTTTTCAATAATCTCAAAAGATCCAATAAATCTAGGTGCTAGTTTCCCCTTCTTCCCAATAGACGTACCCACCTTTCCAAGCGGACACTATGAGCAAAACTAGTCCCTATACTAAAAACTCTAGAGGCTTCCTTCTCTTATCAGCATAACTTTTCTGATGATCACGCACAGCCTTAAGTCTATCCTTAATCAGTGAGATCTTCTCAGTAGTCTCCTGCACTAACTCAGGTCCTATCAACTGACCTTCTCTAACTTCAGCCCACATAATTGGCGAATGACACTTTCTACCATACAATGCCTCAAACGGAGCACATCTTACACTAGAATGATAACTATTGTTATACGAAAACTCAACCAACGGAAAATGAACATCCTAACTTCCTCAAAGTCCAAGACGCACGCTCTAAGCATGTCTTCCAAAGTCTGAATAGTACGCTCACTCTGACCATCAGTCTGAGGGTGGTAAGCCGTACTCATGTCTAACCGAGTTCCTAGTACCTCTTGCATTAATTGCCAAAACCTTGAGGTGAAACGGATATCACGATACGATTGATCGTGATCGGGACTACCATGTTATAGCAACTATCTCATTCAAATAAAACTTAGACAATCTATAATTCGTATTTTACTCAGCTTAGCAGAAAATTGTGCAGACTTGGTTCAACCGGATATACCAATAACCCAGATTGTGTCTTGCCACTACTGTCCTAGGCAACTTAAGTCATAAAATCCATAGCTATCCTTCCCATTTTACATTCGGAATTTCAGGTTGCTGGATGAGAGCCAGATGGCCTTTGATGCTCAACCTTAACCTTTAAACAAGTCAAACACTTACCAACATACTCGGCTATGTTATTTCTTCATACTAGGTCACCAAATACCTATCTCCTATGGTCATATTACATCTTATCAGCTCTAGGTTTGGTACATTGTTACTTCGACTTATGGGCTTCATCCATTATCAGGATTCTTACATCACCCTTCAAAGGTACCCATATTCGATCCAGGTAGTACAAAGTCCCATCACTTCTCTGTTCTATCATCTCATCCAAACCTTTCTGCCAATCAGTTAGGAATCAATCCACAGCTCCTTGAGCAGCAGATCCTATCTTTGATACTCGACTGAAGGGTCGTATTCATGGCTCTAACTCTCTTGGATTTTACTTTTTCCTTTCTACTTAGGGCATCAGCCACCACATTCACCTTACCAGGATGATAGCGAATCTCACAGTCATAATCACTAAATAACTCTATCCAGCGACGTTGTCGCATATTCAACTCTTTCTGACTAAAGATATGCTGAAGACTCTTATGATCCATATAAATGACACTCTTTGTCCCATATAGATAATGTCTCCAAATCTTAAGGGCAAACATAACTGCTCTCAATTCCAAATCATGGGTCGTAGAATTCTTTTCATGAAATTTCAACTGCCTAGACGCATAGGCTATCACCTTACCTCTTTGCATCAACACACATCCTAATCTTAGGCCTGATGCATCATAATATACCACAAAATCTTTCGGTCCATCGGAGAGAGCTAGAACAGGTGCATTACACAACTTATCCTTCAAAGTTTGAAATGCATTCTACTGCTCTCACCCCAATCGAAGGTGTTACACTTTTGAGTCAAGATAGTAAGAGACTTAGCTATCTTAGAAAAGTTCTCAATGAACCTACAGTAATATCCAGCCAATCCTAAGAATGAACGAACCTTAGACGGTGTTCTAGGGGCTTTCCAATTCTTAACAGCTTCGATCTTACTAGGGTCTACATGAATCTCATTACCATTTATCACGTGCAAACTATACTTCTCTTATCCAGAATTTACACTTGGAAAACTTAGTATACAATTTCTCCTTCTTGAGAAGTTCCAAGACTAACCTTAAGTGTTAACATGCTCCTCTCGAGTCTTAGAGTAGATTAAGATATCGTCTATAAATACTATCACAAACTTATCAAGATAAGGCCTACAAACTCTGTTCATCAAATCCATGAATACCGCTGGTGCATTAGTCAGACCATAGGGCATTACCGTGAACTCAAAATGTCCATAACGAGTTCTAAACGCAGTCTTTGGAATGTCATCCTTATGCACTCTCAGCTGATAGTATCCAGACCTAAGATCTATCTTTGAGAAAAATTACGACCCTTGCAGTTAGGCAAATAGATCATCAATCCTAGGAAGTGGATAACGATTCTTAACAGTCAATTTGTTCAATTCTTTATAGTCAATGCACATCCTAAAAGAACCATCCTTCTTTTTTACAAACAACACCGGTGCTCCCCAAGGCGATGAGCTTGGTCGAATGAAACCTTTGTCCTGGAGTTCTTTGAGTTGTCCCGACAACTCCTCCAATTCAGAAGGTGCCAAACGATAGAGCGACTTTGCAATCAGTACAGCTCCAGGGATTAACTCAATCCGGAACTTAATTTCCTAGAGAGGTGGCAATCCCGATAAATTATTCGGAAATACCTCAGGAAAATCTCTAACCACAACAATCTCTTCTTGTTTTTTATCACTAGCCTTAGCACTCATCAAAAGTCTCGCTTTCTCTTTTGGTCTTTCTCCTAAGACTCTAAGCACCTTGCTATCTAGTAGTGGTATTCTCACTACTTTCTCATGACAAATTATTTTAGCCTTACTATTTGACAACCAATCCATACCTATAATCATATCAAAACTCCCATGCCCGAATGGTATCAAATCGATGTTAAAGACATGACCCTCGATTTCCAATTTGCAACCCTTAATAACCTTATAAATCTCTACTAGCTGCCCACTAGCTATCTCAATCTCATATCTGAAACCTAATTCATTGGGCTCTATGCCAAACAGAGTTATAAAAGTAGTGGAAACAAAACTATAGTCGACACCAGAGTCAAATAAGGTAGTGGCAAAATGATTGATCAAAGTAAACGTACCCGTCACAATGTTCGGAACATAGCGAGCTTCCTCTGCTCCCAACATGAATGCCCTACCCCTAGCTTGGTTCCCTTGGTTTCTACGACCCTGACCCCCGTTATTAGCAGCAACTGGGTTTGGACGGTTTCCTCCCGGTCCTTGTGCTCTATTCAATCTAGGACAAGCTGGCCTGAAATGGTCGGTACTACCACACTCATAACATGCCCTAACAGTTGGGTTTCTAGCATTGACAGGATTCACATTCCTAGGCACGCCTCTACAATCCTTTGCCAAATGACCCGGGCGGTTATAGTTGAAGCATGTGCGACAAGGCCCTCCGGGTGCATGGTAGGAGTTGCAGGTGGTACACTTGGGCCAAGCACCCGTATTCTCTCTTCCTACAGGGTTTGCGGTTGTAGCAAAAGCATTTCCAGTCCTAGTCCTCTTATTATCATCCCTACCATTCTTATCCTTGCTAGGTTCCCCCATATTTCCTCTTTTCTCAACCTTCTTAATTGATCCATTCCTAACAGCCTCATCGGTCAGTGCACCAGAAATATGCACAACCTTCTACATAGTCTTTGGCTCCGTTGCTGCCACCATCCCACGGATCTGTAGAGCAAGGCCATACACGCACCTCTCAATCTTCCTACTTTATGGAGTCACCAAATGTGGAACTAAGCTAGCCAACTCATGAAACCTATCAGTATACGCAGCATGGCCAGCCTTGACCATGGCGTGATTCCACAACTCAGTTTCTAACTTTTGCATCTCATGAATAGGACAAAACTCTTCTATAATCATAACCTTAATGTCATTCCATGACATACTAACAGCAACTTCCCGGCTTAGCGTGCGGATCTGAGAGTTCCACCATGTTAAAGCCTTACCCACAAGTGAACCAGCAGTGTATTTCACCTTTTGGTTAATACTACAACCACTCATATCTTGCACGGACTCTATTTTCTTAATCCATCGGGTAAGAACTACAGCACCTCCCTTTCCATCATATTCCTTAGGGTTACAAGCTAAGAAATCCTTATATGAACAACCTACCTGGTTGCCATTCACTAACACATTCCTAACATTCTCCTGAACGTTCTCATTAACCACATTACCATTCTGATTTCCAACATTTCCTTGGTTACCATCCTGAGCTAAAATGACGGGTAAGAGGTTCTGCAATTGTTGGGCAATGATTGTCAAGAAGTAGGGTGCTCCTCCTACACCCCCATTGACTCCCTCTACATTTCCATTAGCTTCCATCCCCTAGTCATTTTCTTGACCATTCAATTCGTCAACATGCTCATCATTACCTCTCCTAGGTCCTCTACCCCTCCCACCTCTACCAACCCGTTCACTCGTTCCCCCTCCTCGTGATTCGGCAAGAGGCCGCCAGCACTTCGGGTCCTCATCCTTGGCGGCATTATCTACACGAGGGAGAACATGGGCAACGTTAGGTAGGTGGGAAGACTAACATATATATAGAATATCTTACTATATATATATATATATATATAAGTTCTCATCAAATAAGTGCGAGAACTGCGAGAACTCTCAAAAATCATACATGCACGTCTTCAATAATCGTATTTCTGCACATATGTTCTAAATAGAACAAATATGTTTTTTTCAAAACATATTTGTTCTAAGGAATTTGATGAGAAATTGGAAATACAAATTTTTTATTTGAAGGTGTGCATATTCAAAGAAAAAATTTGTATTTCCAATTTCTCATCAAATTCTTTTTAAAAAATATGTTTTTTAAAACGTATTTATTTTATTTAGAACATATGTGTAGAAATACAATTATTGAAGGCGTGCATGTATGTTTTTGAGAGTTCTCACAGTTCTCGCACTTAATTTGATGCTGAAAATAAAGTCCCCCTATATATATATATATATAGTAATATTAAAAATTATAATATATATATATATATCAATAATATATATATAATATAAAATATAACTATACACACAATATCACCTTATGGTGTCAACATCGATTTGTGTGAACGACATTTCTAAGTACGAGTGAGTTGCGATACGCTTATAACTACGTTGGCCACCCTACTTATATTCGCATCCTTTCCCAGTCGTACTCAATATTGAGCTCACACATTTTAATGACTGACATAACTAAAACACCAACCTGCGAACACGCAAAAGCAAGCAAAAGCAGAACACCACGCACATAGATCCTATACGCAAATAAATGACGGATCTTAGGTTATAGTCTAGGTCAACCCACCTAGTTCTCTATAACCTAGGCTCTGATTACCAATCTGTCACACCCCGACAATGGCTGAAACTCGAGAATGCAACATAATGATCAATCATAACACAAGATACAATATAGAGAAAACTACAATGCATAAACTTCAAGTGTTACGAAGACTATCCACCTCGAACAACCTCGAGTGATGTCCCAAATCATAACTGAATCCAAAATCTCTTACCAATTTTAAATGCCCACAGAGGGATCCAAATCCAAACTTAAACCAAAACTTCCAAATACAAATTGCCACACAAATAAACAAGCACGGCTTCACATAAAAAATCCACACAGGATACTCCTAAGCCTGCTACCACATAACACCAACTATTCATCTTTCACTTCACCTGAAAATGATACTCGAAAACGTCAACAATAATGTTGGTGAGCTAGTAGGTTTGACCTTAAACCCAAAAGTTGTGCCAATAACTCAAAACAGTGGACAATAGTGCAATATGACAGTGAATATATATGAAGCACCCATGACTTAGCATCCTTGCTAATCATGTAAAACTCGACCTAGCTTACCCGCTAGTCGAACCATCCTAGCATCACCGTTAGTCCGGTAGCAAATATGTCACTTACGCACCTAAAGGGCCTACCAGCTGGAGCACTATATTAGGGCAGGACCTCACACATACTAGGGTAGGCGTACCCAGCCGATCCAATAATCACACAATACTGGGGTAGGCATACCCCTCCGATCCAAATAATCACACAAATACTGGGGTAGGCGTACCCCTCCGATCCAATAATCATGCAACACATAATATTCATATAGCAGTCATAAGCACATATCTTGTCCTAAAAACAAAACCATATTTTGCACAATCAAATTTCAAAACAGTTCAAAACACATTTGAGTATCATTTTCCCCCAACAGAAAAACAGTAGAAAAATGGGGCTACGAGAACTTACCTCAAGCAAGTCATTAGCAACCAAATCTCAATCACATAAGCAAATGCAACGACGTCTGCACACGACCTAGTCTAGTTAATATCCCATTTTAATCATTCATTTCTAAAACACTCCTCACGTTTGATGCATAGAGGCTAGATGCGTTGTACAATTACCCATAGCAATTTTAGTGGTGTGATGGTTGACGACATATCCCAACAATCATATAAATCCCATCGCTCAATAATACATACTTATACTATTTAAAGAAAATAGATAAGTAATCTAAATAAATATTTATAATAAATAATTATAAATATATCTCGATAAGTCCATTCGGTAACCTTAGTCACCGTAAAAATAATCGTAATATGGTTGAAAATGAAACGTTTACTCATAATAAACATGTTAGAGAAGTTTCGAGAAAAATTATATTTTTCGTCTTTTAGTGAATTTATTAAATAAAATAATTAAATATTATTTTATTATTTAAATCAAAATCATGTTTTTTGGTAAATTTTCTAAGTATAAACTTTTTACGAAATTTCAACATGACCCGTGCGTTTATACAACGTTTTCCAAGGTTTTTAGCCTTTATTTCAAACACTTTTCAAACTTTCGACACTTTTCCGACAAAATTCCAAAATCTCAATCTTTAACGTTTACTAAAACGTTTTCCCCAAAATAACGTTCAATACTACTTCGTAAATAAATTTCACTTTCAAAAGTCCGTCAAAAACTCTTAAAACGACTAAATATCGTTTTTGGGGCTTTAAGGCCCAATAAGGGTCCATTAAGATACTTATAAGTCCAAAACACGATTTAAGCCCAAACTAGGGTCCATTTATATACATAAGCTCTTACTAATAAGTATAAAATAATCCTGACCATATTAAGCCAACAAATAAGCCACGGCTTATTTGTGCTTAATGCGCCGCGAGCCCAAAGGCACCAAAAACTAGTCCATAAGCTTTAAAAATAAGCTAGTACGCTACGTATAGTATTTGGTTAACACCATAAGCTATAAAAAATAGTCCGCGAATATACGCAATATAAAGCAAAGAACCAAAAACACATCTCTTATGTTTTTCTTAAATAAGCCGTGAGCAAATAAGCTCAAAATAAGCCATAAAGTGCTTAAAAACAAGCCTAAATAATCTATACAAGCTAATATTCAAAATAAGCTAGCTAGCAATATATGTTATTCAACCATTGTGACCACAACATCAAAACTACAAAACCCCTTTATTTCCTTTTGAATTCGACGCAAGCCAAACACCCCTTTTTATTCGTTTCGTTTCCAAAAATCGATTTTTACGACGATCAACTTGAACAACTACCATCTATGCATCAATATAAACCCAAAAGAACAAACGAAATTTAAATTTAGAAACTTACAAGAAAATTTTCAAAAATGTAGATTTCGACACGAACCGGACAACCCAAACGTTGTTTAAATGAATACCCAAATACTCGCATCAACCCGAAATATCACGTTCTTGATCAAAGTTGGAAAATCTATGGTGGTTTGTGGTGGTTGGTTGCGGACGAACACACGCACACACACACTTATATGTGTTTTATTTTTTTGAAAATGAAAAATGATCATGAGAAATGGGAATGGAAAGCATCTTATGTACAATTTTTGGACAAGGTTAGCTAAAATTAAGCCACCATGTCTCCCTCCCCTTATCCTTAACCGGTTGGGATCCTATGAGGTCTCTGGTCTTTCTTTTCATGCCGGGATCACTTAAAAGCTCGTAAAACTCAACCGTAAAATTTTCCCCAAAGTTAATTAGCATTTTTATTCACCTTAAAAATACTTTTCCATTAACCTAGAGTATTTACACAACATATTTAAACTTTAAACCTTTCAAAACTCATTTGGACATTAACGGACGTATCAGGACTCGTTTTTCGGTATTTCTCGAAAATTCACAGGTCAACCACCCGGAATACAAATAACATAATAATACCTTCAAAAAAGGGATTATTAATCACAATAAACCATAAATCACCATAATTCTTATAAAATCACCACCGTCAACACTGTACAAAATCTGAATAAACTAGCAAACGTGACATAGTCAAAAGACTAAAAATGAAATATTCAAAACACAAAAAGGGCAAAGCTTACAATTTGAGATATATTCTAATACCATCTAATACATCCATGTGTCTTATTGGTTCAAGTATAGTCAAAACGTTGTTAATGGTAGGTTTGGGTCGAGTCAAATCAACATGTACAGTTAAAAACAAGATCTCGATTCAAAGTTAAAACCCAAACTTGAAACTGATAAATGTCAATTTAAGAAAACATAAATTCTGGTTAGCAACTCTTTTTACGTGTCGCTTTTATCACCATTAGTTATAACTATAGCGTAACCCTTGTAGGTTTGCTATATATAATTAGCCAGACAAGGTGTAGTGCGTACCTTCAGCTTACGCAGGAAAAAATAATACTCATGTAGTTCCTTTTGTCCCACTCTTTCCTTTTATAGCCCTAACAATATAAGCATATAACCCAGCAAAGATTTTTGCACGTGAAACCTGATAACGTTTCGAATCACTATATTGTCTTAGATTCAGAAAGCAATGTGTGATTTGATGGATATTGATAATATTATATATTAATAGCAAGAAACATTTTAAAATAGAGTTAATTACATAAATGGTCCTTGTGATTGACACATAATTGCACATTTAGTCTTAAAAGGCATTTAATTACACCAATACTCTATGTGGTTGTCCAAATTGGGTTGACCAATCCTTTAGTAAATTTTCCATCCAATTGAAAGTTAACGTCAGGGGCATTTTAGTCTATTCGGCTACAAGTATAACTCAAGGACAATATTTGTAACTGTTTTTTGTTCGTCCTATTTTTTTCCCGCCACTACAAAACCATCGTCTTCCCTTTTATTTCCCGCCACCACAGAAAAGCATAGTTCGTTTTTTCGTCTCTTCTTTGCATTCCTTCAACATCAGCTTGATATTGATAATCAATTCACCCCTAAATTATGAATGGGAACAATTATATGATATTGATGATTCTGATCTCTGACTAACCCCCGTCCTCTGTCCTTGTAACAACCACGTACGTGAGACAACCACCACCACCCAAACCCTAGTTTCATCGCAAAACCTTGATGTTGATAGTTTAGAGAAAATCCGGTTAGGATAATACCCAGTCCTGCTAGTATTGTTCAATCAACCAAGCTCTGTAAACATTCGGATATTCAGGAATGTGAGGATGAGTATGTATTGTCGACACAAGAATATATTAGTAAAGTTGTCGAGGATGTGGGCGAGGATAATTTTAAGGTTAGGTCGTGGGTTAGTGCGGTTGAGTTTGTTAATGCTTATGGGAGGATTGTGAATGGGTGTTTGAGAGATATTAAGAACTATCTCAAGAATGAGAAACTTGAGTGAGTTGTTTCAATAATCAAGTCTTGTACTCCGAATTCTCCGTGCGATCTCACAGTGACTCTGAAAGATTTCTCAGGTACAATACGTGGTATAATTCATTACAAAGTCGTTAATGAAGGTGGGGATGGAAAGGACATTACTTTAGGAGCTTCTTTAATACTTCAAAATGTGTTAGTGTTTTCTCCTAAACCGTCAATCCATTACCTTAATATTACAATGATAAACTTGGTTAAGGTTTTCCCTAATGATATAGTTCATAGAAATAGCAGTGATGTAGGTGGTAGTGGAATGTTAGACGAAGAAAAAATAATCAAAATATTAGAAGAAGAAGAAATGGTTGAATTGGAGTTGCAAGTTGGTGGGAATCTTACTGATCAAGAGGAACATAAACTAAGATTAGATGAATAAGCATTAATCCTCGCATTAGACGAAAAGCAAGAGAAGCAATGGCTGAAAAAGAGTGGCACGACAAATGTAGGCAAGGACAAGAGTTAGAGGAGGAACATGAGAGACAACTATTAGGATTATATGTGTAACTTAACTCTTATTGTATCAGTCTATATCCTATTAATGTATCAATTTATATGGTTCAAATCATAAAGTCAAATAGTATTTTAGTAGTAGGCCTCATTACCAAACTGTGTTAGGACTCATTGACATTATAAAGTCACCCGCATTTGAGTCATAATATGTATTAAGCTTTATAACATTTTGAGTATTAGGCCTAATTGCCTAACTATATTAGGACTCATTGACATTATAAAATCAAACTTCATGTTGTATGTCCAAACTGCCATATCCATACATAGTTTAATTGACAGTCTTAGGTACATGAGTGTTTTGAGTCATAAATTATATTTGCAAACCAAAACCCAAACATAGTTTGACTCTGTAATGTCAAATTGTATTGCAGTCAAAAACTATGCTTTTAAAAGTCAAATTGACCCCTATATTGAAGTGAAAACAATAAAGTTTGGTTATGGCACAGTCATAACCAAACACCCCTATAATACTTGGTTTATGACTACTGAAACTTCCATATCCAAACACCTGTGTAACTTGAAATCTGCAGTTCCAGTCTTATAGATTTGAAATGACAGTTTTAGTCTAAAACATGCATGAAATATAGTTTGACTTTAAAAAGTCATATTGGTATTTGAGTCATTAACCTGACCCAAAGCAAAGCAGCCCTAAAAACCTTTACAAGGTCAAACTGACCCAAAACAATATTGTTTGACTTTTTACATACTATTATTGTATCAATCATTTTATGGTATGGTATTTTATCTGTGACAACAAATACAAACAAACATTGCAACTAACTTGTTCAGGATTACAGGGATGTTAAAGAAAGAAAATACAATGTTTTCTGAGAGGGATGTTAAAGAAGCAAAATACATTCCTTCCAAGAAATATTCTAACCAACAACTTCACTTAACTAAACTTCATTGAATCATCCAACTTCAAAATGCACCTTTCCACTAAACCATCCAACTTTACTTGACTTCATTTCTAAAAGCTGCAAAAACAAGAAAACACTAATCAAATCACGCTTCAAAGTACAACTAGGATCTCTTAAACCAAACCACAACTATAAAACAGAAAAGCTTACTTGGGCCTCCTCTTTTTGCCAGCCTTAGTAGCTCTTAGGAATGGGAACTGTTCAATTAGTGCAGCAAGAGCTCTAAGAAAGAGTACACACCCTGTCATGGCAATTTTCATGTACCTACTAGAAGTTAAAGGTTTTAAAGTTGAAACCTTTGAAGTATTTGAAGTGGAATCCTTTGAAGCACTTGAAGTTGAAACCTTTGACTTTGAAGCCTTTGGCATGACAAAGTAATATTCAGGAATTTCCTCGTCACTAGATGTTACCCCCCCAAAATATCACAGTGCAAGGTAACTGGGGTATAACTTCATAGAATAAAGAAACAAGATATAAATAACGACCTCTCTATGAGACATTTTGAAAATACACGTTCGATTGAATAAATAAGGTTTAACAAGGGCATGTTTTGATACAACACAAATATAAGAAGTTTTAAGTCCACATCGAACATTATAGTAATGCATAGAAATATTCGTGATGAGGAGACCGCAAAAGACTCAAATGAAATGCTCCAAGTCTATCCATGCAAGCAATTAAGGACATAAGAATACATGCTAAAACGATCGACATAAAGTTGGTGAGATCATAGGTTTAAGTAATTAAAAACATGGACCATAAGATTCCAAGTAGCTATTGTATGGCATACAACATCCATAAAAGTATTACTGTTGCACTAAGTTCATGACACCAAATTATGCCTTAATGTTACGTGTATAGTTGTTTGCTTCGCCATGTGCTTCTACCAAGAGCACTCGTGTACCTTAAATGAAATGCGTCCGTTTGACATGGAATATCAAGTAAGCGCTACAAACCCAGATGAGGGTGTCAATCCCAATAGATCTATTCACAACACTCATGCTCACTAGAGATGGAAATGGGTGAAAAAAAACCCATAACCTGCGGGTACCCGCATGGAAATAGGTGGGTAATCTCATCGATTTTCTTCCGTGGGTGGGTCGTGGGTGAGAAATTCTACCCATCAGTGGGTGACGGGTAGTGTATACCCATCATGGGTGTACCCATCTAAAATACCCACGGGTGTACCTGCTCAAATAACCTTGCGTATACCCATAAACTCATTTGTGTTGGAGTAAAATTTATGATACTATTTAAATATTTGTGAAGTTGTTGGTATATATTTGATAATTACCCAACTCTTCAAAGATATATACATGATACATTTTTGGTGTAATGACATTTAATTTGCTAGTTTCATACACGTGTTTTGAGTATTTTTTGAATTTGGTATATGAAAAATATGATATGGTGTCTTGTAACGTAATTTCGTAGTTATTCATATCATTGTTTTGTAATTTTGTTGCATTTTCACTAACCCACGGGTTTACCCACGGGCAACGGGTACCCGCGGGCATGGGCATGGGTAAAAAGTTATACCCACTAGTGGGTGACGGGTGGGTGATGGGTGAAAAAAATCTACGTAGATAGGTGACGGGTTTGAGATACCCGTAACCATTACCCACGGGTGCCATCCCTAGTGCTCACAACGTAATTAAAGGTTCATGATAGTGGGGACATTACAGCAATGTATTAACTTATGCAATACACAAATGGTTTAGTACTTGTGTCCATAAGTAAAACGAGCAATGTATTTTTACCCAAAAGTATTTTAAAACGAGAATTAAATAAGTAAAAATGAGGCTATGAAACTTAACTCAATGAGTAGTAATAACGGTAATAAGTACACAAGTTTATATGAAAACAATGTGTCCTAACCGTGACCTAATTCAATAAGACGCCTTAGGAAACAACGATATGTTCTATATGCATATGAGATTTATATAGTTTTATCACACATATAGACTTTATGTTAGATTTTTATAAGGCTTAATATGTCAAAACCCTTAGAAGAACAAGTTACAACACATTTATACCAAAAAAGAAAATAGTAGGTTGTCCAGATTTTATACCCAACTTTAAACAACCATAACTGACTCAATACTTAACCTCTTTCAACGAAACAACTTGCTACACTTAGCCCTATGTCTTAGCTTTCCAACCATTATGATTACACTCCCAAATTCAAAGTTTAAGACACTCAAATAACTATTGCAAGACACGAAGTCAGCAGCTTAAGTTGATTAACACGCGGGTTTGTGTAATTTATTTAAAATAACAAACAAACTCTATAGACCTTGAAAATTACGCTAAAATATTCGTATGACATCCTAGTATCTCGTGGTTAAAAGAGTTTTACTAAAAGTTTTTAGTAAGATAATTAAAACTAGCTTGCAAAGTGACCTATTTTCTAGACAAATTTAGTATACTTTACAACAAGGTTTAAATCAGCTTCTAACACAACAAATCTATAAATATGATATATGTTAAATATGATTAAATTAGGTTAAGATGAGGGACTTACATGAAATTGGTGGTGTTTGGAGGTTAAGAAGTGCACAAAAACTAACCCAAAAGCTTAGAAAACCCTAATTTCCAATACCAAACCCCTAAGTCCTTTAGCAAACCTTATAAATCCTTAACCAACACTTGAACCTTGATTGAATACTTAAGAAAGAGATGAGATTTAGTGTGTATAAATGTGTTTGATTGTGTGTTGCATTTGCTAGCCAAAGGGTGTCTTATATAGTGGTTTTTATGGTAGGTCAAACTGTGCTTTCCTTGGTTGCATGGTCTAATATCATAGAAATGGAAAAAGAAGTGTTGGGGGCTTGTGAGGCTCCTTGAGCTGTGCATATTGAGGTTGACAAGGGGGAAGGAAAAGTCTCCATGTTTTATGGCTTTAGTGCGTAGCACGGTTGGGGTAAGGTGGTGTTACAAGGTGGGAAAGAAGATGTTGGCATACCCAAATAAGGGTGGGCTGATTTTGGCTAGTAAAAGAGGGATGAAAAATGATTTTTGAAAGTGTATATAATTTGTGAAAGTATTATCTCAAAGGTGGTGAAGGTGTTGTGTATGTTGTGCATGCATCCATGAAATATAATGCAAGAATTGAAAGATTTACGTAAAATTTGCAAAACCGAATGTATATGATTATAAAATCATGCTCATGAGGCTAATAATGTACTTTCTTAATGTAGACTAAACTTATTCTAGTGATGGAATACGTTTAAAAATGTTTTTCGTTATACGCGGGATAACCTAACATTTATAAGTAAAGTCAAATATTCATGTGTTTAGAATGAAACATTTAAGTTAATAAATAAACGTTAACATGAAATTTGTTAGTTGTCACACTAGAGTCATCATACCATTTGAGAAAACTTTTGGATGGCCATTTACTTGAAGCTATGATAGAAACTTCTTCTTCACTTGAGACTTCATCATCACTTGAGACTTCATCACTAGTTAGTTCTTCATCACTTGAGACCTCATCATCACTTGAGACTTCATCATCACTTGATGATATTACAATAAATTCTACAAAACATAACAATGCAGCATAACATATCAAATAAACAACAAAATATAACAATGCAACATAATACATTTGCCCTATTCAAACTATGCTAGCAGTCTAAGAAAACACTAGAACTCAATAGAGACACCTACATAGAACTCCTAAGCAACTAGAGTAGTTCTTTTTATTGGTGCAAAGTTAAGAATATATCAATATCAAAGACACATGATTATTCCAATGTGGAAAAACATGAAGATACAGGATTAGAAGGCCTCACATCAGCTTATGTTTTGTACAAAGACTTATGCCTACTTTGAAGCTACATCCTCACAAAGTACACAAATGACTAGCATCTATGAAAAGGCTTCATCTTTGTACCAAAACTTGTTACTACTAACAGAAAACTACATTTCCTATTGTAAAGACTTACTAAGATCAAACTACAACCTCCATGCTCACAAGAATGACCATAGTAACACATCTACAAAGGGGATCATCTCTATACTATCTAAATAGTCCATCAATCTTGTGGAAACTAGAAGGGGGGGGGGTTGAATAGTTTACAATTTCTTTAGCTTTTTAAAATTTTACTTTTAAAAATATTTAGATCCGAGTTATATGTTTAACCAATTCACAATATGAACAAGCACTAACTATCTAAACTATAACTAGATAACAACAATAATAATGCAAAGAAATAAGGAAAGAAACAACCAAACCAAGACATCAAGATTTTATAGTGGTTCGGCTACAAGCCCTCTTCGCCAACTCCAGCCTCCCTAGTACCCACTCGAGATTTCACACACACATGATCAACAACTCCCATTAGGTGGAGAAAACTTGTTTAACATGTCCGCTTACCCTTATTTTTCCAACACTAAGCTAAATGTTCGAGTCTAATATTGGAGCTAGAACCAATCTACCTCCTTTAAAATATATACACACTTCACAAGAACCTACACTATCAGATCTACACAATATCTGAAATTACACAAAATTCCGCAAGACAATTACAATAGAGATTTTGATACAAAGAGAAGAAGAGAGGTAGGGATCACTAATCTACACAAGATTCGTTTCTTGCGCATACGAGTGTTTCTTCTCTTGCACTTGATTAGAGAGGAAAGATTAGATGAAGAAGATAAGAATAAGATCCCTTTAAACAGATCTAAGTACGTTAGTGATCCATATATTTAGTGAGATAAAGAAGTTTTAGAGAGCGAAAGAAGAGACTGAAAAATTTTGTGCAAAGAGGAATTCTGGTTTTAAGCAAGGGTGGACCAGGTAGTTATAGGAGAAGAAGAAATTAAGGTCACTACACACACACCACACAAAGCTGTCCCTAATATAGAAAGGGGGCCCGCACGCCCTAGAAACTCCGCTCTCTTTTTTGTTCTTTTTGTGGGGCGATATTGTATCTGGTGAGAAGCGTCCGTTTTAGGGAGGGGGGGGGGGGGGGGTGGGGGTGGGGGGGGGGGGGGGGGGGGGGAATTTTGAATTTCATATTTATATGTTTTTAATAAAACTTTTCTTTTAATAGAAAAATATTTTGTTATAATTAATTTTGTGACAAATCGTTTGTAAAAATGTAATAGTTGAAGAAAAATATTTTCGTTGATACCTAATCAAGGGCTTACAATGATTGTGATTTGTTCATTACCTTAAGTGATCACTAATCTTATGACACACATGGAATTTATAAGATTAATAATATTGACACAAACTTTAGAATTTACACACACACACACACACACACACTTTACATTTTGTTATTATCAAAACGTTGAGAGGTCAAAAAATATAAATAACATTTTTAGACATTATTTGTATTAACAATCTCCCCCTTTTTGATGATGACAAAATATAAACTCATTTTACATACACACACCACACACACACACACACAAATATTAAAAATGAGTTTTGTTTCCATTTCCCTTCCAATGAGTTTTGTTCCATTTCTCCCCCTTTTTGTCGAATTCAAAAAGGATGATCGTCGAGTTGTTGTAGGAAGAAAGAAATCGACGATATCAAGACTCCCCCTTGATGTATGCTCCCCCTTGTTCGGGGCACCAAGGGATCGATCTTACAAAATTTGTTTTGCTACAAAACAAAGTTAGAAGTACAAGTGCAAGACAAATATCTCATGAATATAACACCATAGTTATACATGCATTTCAACCATAAAGAAATTTCATTCAACACATAGTAGATCAATACCATAGTAGTATGATCATTACAAGACAAGGTAAACATAAATTAAGACATAAAGCATAAACTAGTTAGATCTTGAATTATAGTAGATGCCATAATCAAAAGGTGGTCGTTCGATTATTAGGGTAGGTTAATCATATTAGAATGATTAACTAAAGTAAGAGAATGGTGAGGTTGGTGAAGCATGGTTTGAAGGAGTGCGGGTTTGAGGTATGAGACGGGTGAGTAGAAAGTGAATGAAGTTGATTTCATTTCTCAATGAATGAAATTGGTTTCTAGAGTATCTGCAATCATGACAAAAGCTAGAGTGAAAGTCAACTTGACCATGAGATGGTGGATAGATTTGTTGTGGTGGTGGTAAAGGTGGTTGTAGGCATTGGAAGGATTGTTGTGTGTATCAAGAATGGTGGAGATGTTATGAAGTGAGTTGATCATTATATCTCTTAGAGGGTTGTAGGAAGGTGGTAAGGAGATTTGAGGATGGACATGTGGATGGAATGGATGTGATTTGTTTTGAAGAGTGGATGCTGATTTTGGAATGGATGTCTTTTTTTCCAAACTTGTCTTACAGACATTCTAGGTTTTCTAGAAAAGTTGGAATTGTTGTTTGAACAAGACATTGATGTTGAAGAAGGGAGATAAAGATGGTAGTGAAGTATAGGAGTTGGGTGATTAAATAATGAGGGAGGTTGGATAAGATGGCAAAGCATGGTTTAGGAAGAAGAAGGTGCCAAATATTGTTTAGCTAATCTGGGAAATGCCAGCTTAAGGCTATAGATAGAGAGGTCAATGATACAGAAAAAAGGCAAATTCAAAATGATTCGTTGCCTCCTGTTAGCGGTCCCAAAATGTCTGGCGGTCCCAGATATGTTTGGGGGTCGTCTGATATTTATTGGGGTCGTTTTCTAGAAAAGATGTAATTTCCCAGGTATTATTTTTCTTAAGTCTAGTGATATTTGGCATCTACTTAATTCAAAAATTAAGTAATCTAAACAAGGATATATGATTCTAAACTAACACACAAATCATTTGGCAAATAGGGGAATTATACGCATATAATAATCATATATTTTGCTAATCATGCAAAGCATTAGTAAGATGATAAAATTTGAAAAGATCATCTTAGTAATTTGAATGGATGTCCTTAAAAAAGTTATAATATTCTTAATAAATATAGATATAAATAAATGTCTTCAAAAACATGATAAACATGTTTACTTGCATTTCCCCTTCATCATGTTCTTGATGGCTTGTCCTAATGACCTTAACCCTTCCCGATGAGCATCTCGTTTTGTGTTTGAAGATTAATAGTTTCAGAGAGATGGGTATTTAAGTAATGGCTTTCATGAGGAGGGTATCGAATGACTCTAGGGATAACATTACAGGAAGAAGAGACATTTTGGGAACGTGAAGAGGACGAGTTAGAATGAAATGATTCATCATCATTTTCATCAACTATGGCGTCTAGTGGAAGAGATGAAGAAGGATGATTTTAAGTGGTGGAGGAGGAGCTAGCATTTGACTCACGAGGTATTTTCTTGCCTTGATCTGGTCGCGTCTTTCGCTCATAATTTGGAGCGAGCGGATATATGGCTCGATCATGTGAGAGGAAATGATCGAATGCTATCTCAGGAGAGACGGACACAACATGCTTGAACAATCTAGTCAAAAGCATTCCAAAAGGTAAAAGTTCCTTTGGTTTGTTTCGAATCTTTTCCATTCTTTTGAGAATGAAAAATGCTAGATTGTAAGGGGTGGAAGTCTCAATGCAATAAAGCATATGACAAAGACAAGCGGATACATGATCCCTATGTCCTCCTAGACAAATGGCGTTTTCACGATAGTGTCTTGTATTTTTATGGTCGTCAGATGATTTGCGAGGCATGATTACCTAGAAAGAAAGTATTGAAGTCACATTTTATTATCATTTACTTGTAGTATTGTATGGACATTGTTTCTAGTGTGTGCCTAAATGTGACAAATATGGAGTAACGATTAACTCGACCTAAAAATAAAATCCTAAGAGTTAACCCAAACGCTCCTTAATTTGATTTTGCTCATCCAAACATGTCGAAAAATACATATGAATTATGTATCTCGACCTTTGTTCATGAGATCATTATGCATGTGTTTAAAAACGTTTTTAAGTTGTATTAACAATGCATAACAACAATTTTATTATGTTCCTAACGTGAGTGATTTGAAAATAAAATTGGGGTTTTGGTTCGAAATCAATTTTTCGACAAACTCACTAGTGTATGTAAATCCTATGTCTAAGGGAAGCATATTAGTTATACATTATATCCTAGTAGTTCTAATTGTACAAAATTGAAAGAAAAATGGAAAATCCCCAATTTTAATTTTTGTGTTCATCATGAATCCTAAACTCAAAATTGAAAGAAAATAGATCAAATGACTTACAATTGATGATCTTTGTGATGTTAGGAATGATTATTAGTGTTGATTTGATCTTCAATAAGTGTTTAGTGGTTGATTTTGAGTTATGGTGGTTTTGGTTTCGTGTTCGTCGCTCCAACAGGGAAGGAGTATGTTTGGTTTTATGTTTTGAAATTTTTGACTAAGTGTTAATATTTGATGTCTGTCGATGGTGGTCCCATATCGATCATGGGGCCGCCTGAAAATGGTTTGGGGCTACCTGAGATATGGGGGCCGCCCGTATTACGGGTTTTTCACTTTTAAATTTTGACACGAATTTACGAGGAAGAGTGACTAATTACTTGGCATTTCGCGAATTAAAAATATTTAACAAGCTTCGGATGAAGTTGTTAAATTGTCACGACACGGAATGGAACGAGGACTAGAATCGAGACTAGAAGAAGGAGAAGCGGACTAACATGATTTATGGAATGTGTTCCATCATTCCTAAACCAAGACGAAGATAATTAAACGATTCACGTTGAAGGGGTTTCTTAAGAATGTCGGCGATATTGTCGATGGACGGCACTTTTTTGATTGAGATATGTCCTTTCTGGACATTATCATGAAGAAAGTGGTGACGAATTTTGATATGTTTGGTTCGAGAGTGTTGCACCGGGTTTTTGCTAAGGTCAATCGCGCCTTTATTGTCGCACATGATCGAGACGTCGTCGAGTTGAACGTCATGGTCGATTAGAGCTTGTTTTATCCATAGTGCTTGTTGACATGCCTTTCCGGTGCTTAAGTATTCGGCTTCGATAGTGGATATAGCAAGAGCGGTTTGTTTCTTCGAGAACCAAGATGTCAAACAACATCCCACGAACGTACAAATACCGCTAGTGCTCTTTCGGTCTACATAATCTCCCGCTAGTGCTCTTAGGATACCATAATCCTGAGTGCGTAGTGCCTTTAATGTATCGGAAGATACGCTTAACCGCTTTAAGGTGAGAGGTTTTGGGAGCCTCTTGGAAGCGGGCACAAAGGAAGACACTAAACATGATATCGGGCCTACTTGCCGTTAGGTATAATAAACTACCTATCATGCCTCGATACTTGGTACTATCTATCGACTCACACTCTTCGTCTTTCATGAGTTTAGTATCGGAGGACATGGGGGTTTTCAATGGTTTAAAATCTTCTAAGCCAAATTTCTTAAGCATTTCTTTAATATATTTAGATTGACTAAAGAAAATACAATCTTCCATTTGTTTTATTTGTAATCTAAGGAAGAAGTTAAGTTCACCCATCATGCTCATCTCGAACTTGTCATGCATGATTTTGGCAAATTCATCACACATGACTTCACAAGTCGAGCCGAATATAATGTCATCGACATATATTTGAACGATGATGAGGTTTGAACTTTTCTTTTTGGTAAAAAGTGTTTTATCTAACATTCCCATTTTGTATTTATCTTTAATAAGAAAAGCTTTTAATCTATCATATCAAGCTTTGGGTGCTTGCTTAAGACCGTATAAAGCTTTCTTAAGTTTATAAACATGATCCGGTTTTTCAAAGTCAATGAATCCTGAAGGTTGTGCTACGTATACCTCCTCATTGATAAAATCGTTCAGGAATGCACTTTTTACATCCATTTGGAATAGCTTAAAATCTAAAGCACAAGCATAAAATAATAGTATTCTAATAGACTCAAGTCTAGAAACTAGGGCATAGGTTTCATCATAATCGATGCCCTCTTGTTGATTATAGCCTTGAGCAACTAACCTAGCCTTATTTCGAGAAACAATACCGTTCTCGTCTAACTTATTTCTAAACACCCACTTAGTTCCTATGATTATCATATTCCTAGGTTGTGGAACTAACTCCCAAACGTCATTAGCAATGAATTGATTTAATTCTTCTTGCATGGCGACTATCCAACTTTCATCCGTTAAGGCTTCATTCACATTCTTAGGTTCTATAGTTGATATAAAACAAAAGAAGTTACTTTGGTTTTAGACTTGTGACCTAAGAGTTCTTTGGTTAAGGTTTCCTATAGGGTTCTTTGGTTAAGGTTTCCTATAACATTTTCTAAGGGATGGTTCCTAGATTCCTTAATATTGACTATTTCATCAATCTCTAATGTTTCATCCTCAACAACATTTTTCTTAAGGTTTTTTTCTTTTGATTTCCCTAATAGCTTTCAACTCTAAGTTATCATCCCCACGGGTGAGGAGGGGGGTCTTAGAGGGTGGAGGAGTTTCATCGAATGTCACGTTGAGTGATTCTTCAATTTTCCTAGTGTGTTTATTAAGAATGATATAGGCTTTACTATTTTGCGAGTATCCTAAAAAGACACATTCGTATGGACTTGGTTTCAAAAACTTGGCAAGTAGTCTTTGGTGTTTAAAATTAATCACTTTTCTCCAAACACTCTAAAATAGTCCAAGAGTAGGTTTCTTACCGTCTCAAGATTTCATAATGTGTTTTCCTAATGGCTTCAATTAGATTCGGTTGATGAATGTATTTGAAGTATCTATGGCATTACACCAAAACATTTGTGGTAACGATTGCTCATACAACATGGTTCTACTCATTTCCTGAAGTGTCCTATTTTTCCTTTCAACCACACCATTTGATTGAGGAGTGCGTGGAGCCGAGAAGTTATGAGTAATACCATTGGCATTACAAAACTCTCAAATGCACTTCAATATCAAAATTCCTTACCGTGTAGTTTTCTTATTGACACTATTGTACATACCTAATTGGTTTATTGGATTTTCTACTAATTATAATTCGATTGCATCGAACTCTTCGTTTTTAATCCTTAAGAAAATTAAGTCCAGTGTACATAGAGTAGTCAACCAACTATGACTAAAGGTAGTAGCGGTTTCCTCCTAACTCCGTACAGGCGGATGGACCAAAAAGATCCATGTGGAGAAGTTCTAAGCATCTAGTCTTGAGACCTATGTAATCATGTTTTGTGACTAACGTGAACTTGTTTACCCATATTTTGCAAGCATCACAAAAATGTTGAATTCAACACTTAAACCCTTTTTAGGTAAGTTTCCTAACTAATTCCCTTAGAAGCCCTTATCGTATTGAATGAGATGCATATTGGCGGGCCCTAATCTCCTATGCAACAACGTGGAGTTTTCATCAATCGTTGCAAGACATCCTTTTGTGCTGTTAGCATATTCCTAATTTACATCACATACAAAAAAAGCCTTTCCTTCCTAAAACTCTACCTATGACTTTACCGTCCCTTAGAGATTTCACTAATCATGTTCAGAAAAGTGTACTCCTAGCACTTAATATTGCATATTCCACCTATACCTACAAGTTAAATCCTAAATTATATCAACATTTTCTACATTATCTATTTTGAGAGAGACAATAGAAATCGTTACCTTTGCCAATGATGTTTAACCAGCAAGAATTCTAAGCCAAAAATGACCGTTACCATTTCCATTGTAATTCCTGTAAGTGGGGAAGAGCTTTCGGTTGCCCGTTATGTGTTTGGAGCATCCACTATCCTTGATCCATTCGTCGGGCTTCAAGTCAACTCCAAGGCATATTTATTTATATAAGATAGTAACTCAAACATTTGGTCCCCAATATCTCATAGGTCCAAAGTTGTTAGTACCAAACATCCTTTGCATTTGATGCAATTGGTTGGGATGTGAGAACAGAAGACACATTTCCCATGGTATGTAACTTTGATGTGGAAAGTTGTTCCAACTTATAGGAAATCCATGAAGTTGTTTTTGTCGACCAACATGTCTTTTTGGTTGCGGTGTTTTAGGACAAGAATAATTATTATTGACTCTTCTAGGAGGTGGAGTTTTTGATCTAAAATTGGTTTTTGAAAATCCAACTCCGTGCATAGTCTATGTTTAAAAATTGTTAGACTTCAATGTTACTAGCAGCCACCCCCCACAAGAATTTGGCTTTGTTTACAATTATGTGTTTTGGTCTAGGACCCAAAATAGATTTTTGAAAAGACACACTTTTCTCAGAACCAGGCGTTGCTGGTGGCGGTCCTATATTTATTTTAGGGGCCGCCTGAACATTAAGGGGGCTGCCCATATTTATGGGACCTCCATCAGAAGACGTCTTTTTCTGAGCTTTTACAAATTTTATTTCCTTAGTTCCACTAGATGATGCTTCAAATGAATTGAACCCTAGACCTAATTTATCACCGGATAGTTTTTGATTATTTAACATTTCATTCAGGCAATTGAGTACTCTTTTCAAATTTGTTTAATCTAATAGATTCTTCTTTGAGCTTTTCATTTTTAATTTTAAGTGTGTGACACTTTGCACAATCAATATCAACTCTCTTGTTTTTCTCGAGTGTGGACAATTTATCTTTTAAATCTCTAAGCTTATTTTCTAGACTATTTCTAATAGCTTTTTACATTTTGTTCTTAGTGATTATCTTTAAACTCATTTTGCACCATTTATCATATTCATTTTCTAAGCAAATCATCAAGTGATGAGTTTTTCATATCACAAAAGTAAGAAAGATACGGAACATACCTCATTTGGTGCTTGAGTCTACAAGACATGCTCTTCTTGGAACTTTATCATCATCTCTTCCCGCTAATCGCTCCAAGAACCTCCAACAAATGCCTTGGTTCTTGTCTCTGGTGGCTTTTGGACATCTCCAAAAGATTATTTTGGATCTCCGCATCAAAAGCCTTCCTTTCACTTTTTGTTCGTTTTTTTCTTCTCGTCTCGTCTTCTTTGAAAGGTCTTTTTGCGTTCCAGGGTGTCTCACGAATCTACCTCTTCTCTTAAAGAACTTCTTGAAGTCTCTTACCGCCATGGCGTACTCTTCGTCTCCACCCTGGAAGTTTAGAGCACACTTTGTCATCCCTAGAATCATTCTTAGCCTTTAAAAGCAAGAATAATCCTTCAACATTTTTCTTTGACATTCGAAATCTTCTTGATGATCATCTCATAGACTTTGAGGTTTCCAATGAGCTCATCAGAGTATAGTGATGTTATGAGTCTTTCGCTCTTCAAATCGCCATGACCTTTGCTCTCCATTTAGGATGTAGAGCCCTAAGAAACTTCCTTACGTAGTTCTTACTATAATAACCTTCATCAAGAGCTTTAAGACTAGTAATAATAGTTTTAAATCTAGCAAATCCGAGATTTGAAATTTGGCGGAAATCTTTAGATTATTTCCCTCTTCCCACAAACTCTTTGTCCCCTATAATCACAAAACAAACCAAAGCATAAAATTGCTCTACAAGAATTATGAAGTGTACAAGAAATACAAACCTAACTCACTTTCGTAGGAATCACGGTTGCATTTAGCATATGCAACAAGGCCTTTTTAAAACCACTATGTGGCCCCAAGTGAACGATTAAATCTCGTGAGGGCTTCAGATAACATACCCACAAAGTCCATTACGTATACAAGGTTAGACCATGTTTAAAAACTTAAATATTTTAAAGGATTCAAATGAGGATTACGACCGTAACTCTGGTGGTTACGTCATAACTAAATGGTAAAAAATTTAAGTTTTAAGGTGTTACAGTGTAACCAGGAAATGGTTTACGTCGTAACTACAGTGGTTACGGCGTAAACTAAATTCGTTACGCCGTAACTGCTGCAGATTCAGCAAGGTTACCACATGATTCGGGGTCGAAAGGCCGGCTCGATAAATTCCTCCTAGCTTTCCGGATTCACAAAACAAATAGCGAAACATGCAAACCAACTAATGAAAATAGGAAATATTCATTAAATAACGGACGGGTTGTCCCTCCCTCCCGAAAACAACTTTGTGAATAAGAGTCTTTAAGTTAGACTTGTGCTCATTCTATGTTTCGTCGTCAGAGTTCTCTCCGTTATTCCTGAGGACTTCTTCCGTTTCCTCCATTATCATTTTCCTAAACCTTGATCCATTTTTCCTTCCCAAGGACAGGGTTTCATTATTCACACACAAACACATATGAATCTATAATCCTTGTTGTATTATATTTTGATGTACTTCAAATGTTTCAAAATGCACCATTGGTGGATTGTAATCTTTACTACCTAATTACATTTTTTCTTCATCCTCATATCAGTAATCATACCACCAATTTTTATTCTTACATCGAACTCTTTTACATTTTGTCCATAATTCTTCAAGAACTTGCCCTTTTTCTCTAATCTTTATTTCGTATTCACGCAACTTGTCTATTTTCTTTATAGAAATACCCCAATTGTATTCATCTAAACAGCTTTCCTACGAAGGGTATTTATTAGGAATCCTAATGCCTCAGTAAAACTGTCAAACACCCATAATCTAAATAAATCTTTCCTAACTGATTTACTTATGGCTAGGTGTCCTTTCTTAAGCTTTACCCATTCTTTAAAAGTATAATCTCTAGGCATAGGTTTCTCATCATGAGAATTTTCATTACACCATTCCAAATACCTTTCACTCTAAACAGAATCCTTTACCTGACAGCTACCATATCTTATCATTAAAAAGTTCAAAAAAGATACTCCACCTCCTTTCATTTCCTTCCTTTCATTGTCATTACAGAAAAACTAATATTTTGTTTTACCAAGCTCATTGATTCCTTAAATTTCATGCCCCCCATCACATTTGTTCCTAAATGGGCTACAAGATGGCCAACCCTTAAAGTCCTTATCACATTATTGTATAATAGGTTTATAAAAATGTGTTGTAGCATTGTCATCACTTATCTTCAATCTTTTAGTGATTGGGTTCATTCTATGTTAATCGAATTACGTAAAGATTCCTTAGTAGGGTGGACGTTATAGCATTCCAAATATGTTAAATTTACCTTTTACCGTCACCTACCCATACTGATATTTCTTTTTCAAAAACACAAACTAGTCGTAAACAGGCCAAAAAATGGTTTCCTTCCTAAAATGACAGTTGAATTGGGGGTTTGATCTAGAATTACGAAATCGGATGGAAACAGGAATTTATCAATTTTTACGAGTATGTCTCTAACTATCCCAAGTGGTGACTTTTTTCTCATATCTGCCATTTCCACTAGCATCTCGGTATCACTAAGGTTTGTTAACTCCAAATACTCGAAAATATTCTTAGGTAGAACATTTACACTAGCTCCTAAATCGGCCATAGCATAAAAGTTAAAGTTACCGATGGTGCAGGGAAGCGTAAAATGTCCTGGATTAGATTTCTTCGTAGGTAGTTGATTGCAAGTTTTATACACGCAAAAATATATAATATATTATTTCCAAAAAGAGCAATTAAGAACTTTCCTAAAGTCTCCTTTAAGCGAAGCTCACTCTAAAAGATATATAATATATAATACGTATATTTAACCGGGAAGTATGATCACCCGGGTCGTTTCCCCAACGACTTGTGAAATTGAAACCACGTTTTAGCTCGGATTATGATTTGAATGAGAGAAAAGATATTTTTGATTTTCTATAACTACTAAATAAAAGCAACAATTAAGATGAACAATTAAAAGCAATTAAACACTTCAACTAATTAACGAGAGCAAATAAAACGCGACAAATAAGCAAATACACTAAGTTTAACCCCTAAAAATGCAAACTAAATTTCTAAAACTAAAATAGGACAAGAAAATTTTAAGAAAAAGAAAAATATTTTTTTTAATTATTTTAGAATTTCTTATGATTTAAAAACTAATTTAATCTAATTAAATCCTAAAAAATAGCAAATTAAGCCCTAAAAATTTAGAAAAATAATTTTTAACCTTAGAAAAGTCTAAAATAACATAAAAACTCAAAAAACCATTTTTAACTATTTTTAAAATTAAAATCCTATTTTTAAAATTAAAAATAAAAGCTCAAAGATGAAAATAAAAATCTAAAAAGGGTGAAAATGATTTTTCTTAATGTAAAACTAAAGCTAATTTTTATAAAACTAAAAACTATTTTTTTGTAATTTTCTGAAACTTTTTTCTATTTTTTAATGATTTTTCAATTTTTAAACAAAATCCTAGAAAATAATCTAATAAAGGGAAAATTCTCAAAAAATCAGGAAAAATACTACTAGCAACAAGGAATATGAGAAAAATAAAACTAATCAAACAGCTAAACAAATAAGCTCTAAAATAAGCTGTATAAGCTACGGTTTATTAAATGAAAAGAAAATGAAAAAGGGTACTAGTATTAAATTTGGGGAAAGGTTACTGGATGAGCTAATGTAGCATGATGGTTAACACGTATGGTCTATAAGCATAAGGTCGAGGGTTCGAGGCAGGCAAACCCCATCTTTTTGCACTTTTTAATTTTTTACTTTTAACAAAAACTAAATATTGGAACTTATTAAGGACTTATTTTTAAGCAACTTTAAAACTGAAATTTTGGTCTGAGAATGAAAAATAAGCACTGAAAAAGCTTATGAATAAGCTGTCTACAGAAACAAGGGGTTTGAGCTTGTTTTTTTTTTGTCGATTTTCACTTAAAAGCTTGCACTAGCTTCAATTTAAGCTCATTTTTGAAAACAAAAGAAGTTCTGAGTAGCTTATGATATGCTTAATCTAATAATGACAAGTAAACTTAGCTAAAAACTCTTTACACTATCTGAATTTAATGATTAAACCTGCAAACTCATATTTTAACTCAAGAAGCACAAAATCCAATTAAGCTAAAACACTCATTAAGCTAAACTAAACTCTAAGCTCTTAAAAACTTATCTATCTACTATTTAACTACTAATTTAGATCATTAGAACAAACACCTTAAACTGGAAATCAAAATTTAAAAGCTAAAAATCTTTCACTACTGTTTTTGGCTTTTGGCTGTTGATGAGCTTTTTTATACTAAAAATAACCTAACAAATAAGCTGGAAAACAATAAGTAAGTCCTAAATTACATTAAGCTATGACTATTTTATAAGTAAACTGAATTTTAAATCCTAAGACCTAAATTTTCTTAACCTAAAATTTAAACCAAAAGTGACAGCAGTGGTTACTTTGTTACCACTGCTAGTGCAATTGGCAAAGGCCAAAGCACAAATGTGCAAGTGTCCTTAATGGACTAATCTGCACTACACACTCTTATTGAGTGACTTTAAATTCAAAGCAAGCAAGAACCAAGCCTTAGATGGCTTGGTTCAAATTTTCACAAGTGAAAATAAGGAAAAAAGGTCCCCTGGTGCTGAGACAACTAATTAGGCCATAAAATGAATTAAAACTTAAACTCTTGCTGCAAATCTACTTAAAACTTAATCAAAAATGAACATCTAACTATCCAAAGTGAAAGTACTAAGTTTCTTTAACTTTTGATGGTCAAATAACACTAACCCAAACACCCCTTTAAGTTGTGACAGAATTGATTAAGCTTATGCTTTGACAATTTACTACACAAAACTTTAAAACCAGATTACTAGAAGCCTATAACAATCTTATTAAACATGAATCAACAACTAAGTTAACTAAAATTTAAGAATTAAAGTTATGCTATTATATTTTTGATTTTTATGAAATTTATGACAACAAAGAGATTACTATGATTTATGATATAATAAGCTAAAACAGATAATTAAACACATTTAAAAAGCTAGAATAAATGTAAATAAGCACTTATAAGCAAACAGATTAAGCTAGTAAACAAATCTACACTATTAAGCATAAATTGAACTAAATATTAAAGACTTAAGAAATTAAATGAAAACTTACTTGAAGCTTTAGCTTAACAGAAGCTTAATAGAACAGCTACTAGCTCTAGCTTATCCAAATGGATAAGCTAGTATAAGTCCATGGGAGCTCCTCCATGATAAGCTCCCCTTCCATAAGCTAATATCCAATAAGTTCAAGGTACTTAGCTGTTTTTAATATCAAACTTGAGCTCAATTATTAGCTTAGAGACTAATAAGAGCTTATTCAGTAGCTTATGATCTTTAGCTTATCATTTAGAGAAAAGTAAGAGCTTATGAAAGTTAACAAAAGAGCTTATGACACAATAAAACTGAATTTCATTAACAAAAGATACTGATTACATTACTTTAAAAAGAAATTACAAAACATTTAAAGAAAATTACAATAAGCCAAAATGAAATTTTAAGCTACCTAAAAGCTACTAAAAAAACTAGATCCCTGTGTGAGTGTGAGGTGTGTGTATTTATAGCACTCCTCTGAAGCTTCTAGGCCTTGCTTGATGCCCACACCCCAATCAATCATAGCTAATCATTTTCCCAATCATTGGAAGAGTGATTACATCCGTTGGATCAATAAATGACCTCACACGGATTGCCAAGCTGGCAATCCATTTGAGGCTCACTTGTGCTTGTTGTATGAGTAAATGTAGAGTAAATCCCATTAATTTGGTGTGCTTCTTTTGCTTGTACACGATCCTGACTTGCACATTTTGGCCAATGGGAGCTTGGTAAGACTGATTTGACCTTGCCCTTGTGCTAATGACCTCTTGAATTACCTTAATTACCCATCAATTTTAAGTTGCCCATTGTTTTTGACTGCTTGGTGAAATGGGGAAGGGACGATGAATAGTAAAAAGGCATTGGCGCCTTTTTATAACTGAATTGGGGTAATTCGGTTTTAAATTTTGGGAAATAGCACATTTGGTCCTTGTCTTTGGTTTATAAAAGGTGTAGGTGTAAAGTGACTTTCGAAAATGGCAACAATGGCCCTTGGAGTTTTATGAAAAGGGTATTGGGCTAGGAATTGGGCTTTTGGTGTAAGTCATGGATCCGGGTAGGGTTATTTTAAGGGGTTTTGGCCCATTAAAGGTTTAGGGACCATTTGTGTAACATTTAAAGTTTGGAAGGACTGAAATGAAACATTTAGGGTTTGTCTTTTAGTGCTTTGACTTCTGTTGACCAAGATTGACTAGAGTTGACTGAAGATTTGACTTTTTCTGGCTTTGGCTTCCGGCTTTTGTTCACTCTTCCGATCTCGTGTCCGTGTTTGCTTGATTTTGATGGTTTTCTTGTGATTTCTAATATATCCATACCTGTATACACAAAACACAAAAACAAGTATATTTTTGCCATTTTTGCTGTATTTTGGGCTTATTTGGGCCATTTTAGGTATAAATGGATATGTGTATTTTACACCTATCAGTCGGCTTTGTCGTCCTTGGTAAGCTTGATCTTCGTCGAGGTAGACATCTTGGTTGGTTTGGAATCTTCCAACCCAAACTTCTTTAACATCTCCTTGATGTATTTAGATTGATTGAAAAATATTTCGTCTTCCATTTTTTAAGGCCCAAGAAGAAGTTCAACTCCCCCATCATACTCATTTCAAACTCGTCATGCATGATTTTAGCAAAATCACTACACAAGTTTTGACATGTAGATCTAAATATAATGTCGTCGACATATATTTGAAGAATGATGAGATGCGATTTTGATTTCTTTGTAAAAAGTGTATTATCGGCCATTCCTATGGAATACTCGTGTTTTAGCAAAAATGCTTTTAATCTATCATACCAAGCCTTAGGAGTTTGCTTAAGATAGTACAAAGCCTTTTTAAGTTTGTAAACGTAATTTGGTTTTTCAAAATCAATAAAACCCGGAGGTTGAGCAACGCAAACCTCTTCGTTTATAAAACCATTTAGAAAAGCACTTTTTACATCCATTTGGTATAATTTAAAATATTTTGCACAAGCAATGGCAAGAGGTATTTGGATTGATTCTAATCTAGCTACCGGAGCATATGTTTCGTCGTAGTCTATACCTTCTTGTTGATTATATCCTAGTGCTACTAATCTAGCCTTAATATTAGACACAATACCATTTTCGTCTAACTTATTTCTAAATACACAATACTATTTTCATTAGCAACAAATTGATTTAGTTCCTCTTGCATAGCTATGACCCAACTTTTATTTCCTAATGCCTCATTGACATTCTTAGGTTCTATGTTTGAGATGAAACAAAAGAAATTAATTTTATTTTGGGCATGTGATCTTAGCGTTTTTTGATTAAAATTGCCTATAACTTATTCTAATGGGTGACTTTTAGACTCTTTAATGTTAACAACCTCGTCATCTTCTATAGACTCACTTTCTACATTATTATTATCTACTTTTACATATCTTTTAATGGCTTCTTCTTCACTAAAATCATCATCAACCAATGGTGATAATTTGGTAGGAAGAAGACATTCATCGAATGTCACGTTGAGTGAATCTTTGACTTTGATGAGGTGTCATTTTATATACTTTTTCGAGGTTATTTAGCCTCCTAAATTACGAAAATATGCCCAAAATACGCACCTAATTGTTTCTTTTTGTGTTTTTAGCACTTGGATGACATTTGGAGGAAATACATGTGGCTTGGACTCAATTTGGGGAGAAACGGACAAAAATTCAACTCTACACGAAATTTGATATCAAGAGGGCATACAGTGCTTGGAGACGGCGTCATGATTCCTTGTGACGATGTCAAAGTGTTTAAGCGACGGCGTCAGAGATCCTTGTGACGGCGTCTGAAGTAGCTGACTTAAAGAAGCCCATACAAGATTCGACTAGTTGACGGCATCGCAATTAACAAGCGACACTGTGACGACTATTTTCCTATATATACAGCCTTAGTTTTTAGGGTTTAAGTGTGTAATTCATAAGGAATATTTAGGGAACGATTTGATAGATTGGTTCAGTCGTTTTTATGGTTTTATAACCCTATTGTATCCACCATTACTCCTTGTTTTATTGAAGTGAAGTTCTTTTCCCTTTAATCTTTCGATATGTCTACGTATTGTTTGATTAATTGTTTTTCACTTTCAATTAACATGTTAGGATAAATTTATTAGTGTTTGCTTTTGATTGCATGAATCTTAGTTTGTAATTCCTTTTACTCTTGCTTCTTGTTGGTGGTGTGCACGTTAGGCTCTAGAATACTAGCTACTTTTATTGATTGCGAAGACGTCAAGGGAAATGTGATTGTGTAGAAAGGATACCTTTACAATAGTCTTCATATTACCTTGCCCTAATAAGGTTGATCACCTTTTAAGTGTTTGAACGCATGTAATATACCCTTAGGAGCCTTGTAATAGTCTTCATACTACCTTACTTGTGCCTTGTCTTAACGAAATATTGCATAGAAAGTGGGTTCATCTAATTCGCTTGTGAATTAGGAAATACTTACACATTACATTGCACGGGTGAGGGGCAATAGGATTAGGAAGAGAAATCTAAGGAGTAGAGCATGATTTAGTGAGCACGTTTGTTTACCTATACGAGTTTCCATATAGTTAGATTAGATTATAATTAGATTAGTAGTTTAATTAGTTTAAATCAAACCCCCTTTAAAACCCGAGATTTTATTTGCTTTCTAAAAAAATATAAAAATACAAAAATATTCTTCTCCTAACCTTTAGACCTTAGTGACATTCGATTCGAGCCTACCCAAACTATTACCCTAGAGAATGATAACAACCCTTGAGTCTTACCTATACTACACTACAACGATTAGGTACACTGCCTAGGGGATTATAAAACTTCAGTATGCAATTCACGCACATCAAGTTTGTGGAAACTAGAAGGGGGGTTGAATACTTTTTACCGTTTTAAAATTAAAACTTAGATTGTTAACTTATGTGAACTCAAGAGATATACACAAGTGTATATGATAGCGATGCAATAAGTAAGTAACTAATCTACGAAATATAAACATGTAAAGATAAGAAAGATCAAACCGATGACACAATGATTTATAGTGGTTCAGCTATGAAGCTCCTCTTCGCCCTACTCCACTCTCCAAGTACCCACCTTGAGAGTTATCTTCAGTATGTTAACAAGCTCCCTTTAGGCGGAGAAAACCGTACACGTCGGTTACACTTTTTCCGGTACTAAGCTAAATACCGAGCTCTACTTCGAGATAGATCCAATCTAACACACTATGTGTTTTATGGCCTAAATACTAACCTATCATACACATATGATACACACAACACATAATACAAGATATACAAGATGAATGATTATCACAAACGTGATGACACAACTAAACTAATAACACTTGAAGGTTGACGTCTTCTTGAGTGTTCTTCACCAAAGAGTGGAATGAGTTGATTACTTGTAATGGATTATGTAACAAGTATAATGATCAAAGAATATACCAAAGATAAAATATGTATGTGAAAATATTTGTCAATAGTTGTATAAAATGAAAGCTTAAGGTTGGTAATTATAGGTAACCTTTTAAAATTCAAATCTGTCCCAGGGAAATGATTCTTGCGACTCACGGATCTCCCATACCCTGGATCCGTCCCGTGTATTTGGTGGATCCGTAGGTGGAGCTGGGACAACATTTGTCATTTGTGATTAACCCCAAATCTATACAAAATATTGTTTTATACTTATTAAAACTAATTCTTCTAGAAGAAAATATTTCTTATCACCAATAAGGAAAGATTTTCTAGATTTAGAAAGATTGTTTCCACTTATGGTGAAATTAACACTTTGAAGCAATCAAAGGATACGGCGATTATGTGCTTGGAAATTTCACCATATGTCATGTATATTATGTTGAAGGCCTTGGACACAACCTCTTTTCTGTAGGTCAATTCTGCGACGGTGATTTAAAAGTTGCATTTCGCTCCAAGACATGTTATGTTCGCAATTTGGAAGGAGATGATCTATTGACGGGTGCTCGTGAATCGAACTTGTATATGATCTCCATTTCTGATATGGCACCTTCTTCTCCCGTGTGCTTAATGTCCAAAGCTACATCAATAAAATCATGGTTATGGCACCGAAGACTTTCACACATGAAAACTTTGGTACTATTAATATCTCACCAAACAAGAACTTGGTTATTGTATTTGAAATTTAAATAATGACAAGATCATTTGTGTTCCGCATGTGAGCAGGGAAAAGCAAGAAAGCTACTCTTCAACCTAAATTAGTTCCGAGTACTCATTCCAAGTTGGAATTGATTCACATGGATTTGTGTGGACCAATGAGGGTAGAAAGTACCCATGGCAAGAAGTATATGTTGGTGATAGTCGATGACTACTCTCGTTACACGTGGTATTTTCTTCGCATAAAGGATGAGGCTCCTAAAATGATCAAGAAGCTCATTGCTCAAGTCCAAATGAATTTCAAAGCTTAAATTTAGAAAGTTAGGACTGATAAAGGACTTAGTTCAAAATGCAACACTTCAGGTCAATATTGTCGTACCCGTCCAAGGCGGAAACACGAGCGTAACATCATGGATATCTCATAACACAATGAGTGTCAAAACAATTGAGTAATCACTACGTTGCATAACTAGAAATAAAAGACACTATGTGTCATGACAATACCGAAAACAAAAGAACGGCATCTTGTATTAATGAAGAAGGGGTCTCATAAATACAAGGGCAATGTTTCACAAACCTACTAAAAACATCCAAGAATTCATGCAAACAAAATACGAAACGAATCAAATGAGAACTTCCAATGCAGCCTAATGGTCTTCTCTAGTGCCGCTGTTTATTACTTCAGTATCCTTCATAACGCTTCAATGAAAATGATGCTTATTAAAACGTCAACACAAAGGTTGGGAGAGTATAGGTTTACGACACAAACAAAAAAGATTTAAATCAATTACTGTGATTATAAAAAAACAAAACATGGCAGGACAATTTAGCTGGCTATTATACATGCTAGCATTCATGCAACTAAGAATCACCATTGAGACGGAACGTGTCCCTCGATCCAAATCACAAAATATAGTCATGGAGAGGAATGATATCCCTAATCCCAGACTCTTGGTACCGTAGCACACACACAGGTTCATACCCACACAAAGTAGGCGAAACCTCTTGCCCACAAAATAGGCGAAGAACAATGCAACATCATACAACATGCAGCACATAACATATAATAGCTACTTAAATGTCCATGAGTAACTTAAATCACATAATCACAGCAATCAAAACATTTCAAAACATATTTTGCATCATTTCCATCCCAAGAAAAATATAGTAAAATAGGACTATGAAACTCACCTGATGCTCAGCTACTTGACAAGATCTTGCACATAATCTAATCATAACAAAACACAAGTTACACTCGGTTAGGCAAATGCCCAAGAAAATATATCAATAACATGATGGACCTCTAAACCTAACACTAAGTTAATGATCCTTTATATGCATTTCCCAAATCATTTTCATACTCTATATAGCCTTATTCTTTAACTTCTAATTTCTCAGTTTCCGGCAGACTCTCATCCTTTTAAATTCCGAATTTACAAACCCTAAAACCCTAATTACACATGCTTAACACCACTAATCATCCCATAAACGATTTTTAAAGATCAAAACCCAAATTTTACAGATCTTATATAAACCCTAAATCCATCAAATCATTGCTACAAAATTATAAAGGATTAAATAAAAAGGGATTTGATGAACATACCTAAATCCTTGATTCTTGAAACTCCAAAATCACCAAATTGATCTTGAATAAAAAAATCTATTTTTTTCTTTTCTCTGCTTTGATCGACCGATTATAAAAAAAATAGGGAGGAATGGTTTGTATTTACAGTGTTTGCAAAAAGATTGGATAATTACCTAATTAGAATTGTAGTTAGACTAGAATTGTGTTTCCTTTTTTTCCTCTTCCAACCGATCCAAACACCCCCTTAAGATAAATATGTCCATGAGATCCTAAAGAAGTTCAACTACACAGATGTAAAGTCTGCCTCCACTCCCACTGATTTGGAAAGACCTTTGGTTAGATACCTCAAAGGCAAACCATCTCTAGGTCTTTGGTATTCTAAGGATTCTCCATTGGAGTTAGTTGCTTATACTGATAGTGACTATACTGGAGCTACACTTGATAGGAAGTCAACCTTTTATCCCCAAATTGGTATACAACCTGAAATTATACTACATTAAGTGTCTACTAAGTATCGCTTAGCGATTATTATTTTATTTACTATGTGTCACTCTTTTATTTCTCAAATCACAGAGTAAACCATGATGCAAAATTTTAGTCAACTTTATAAGACCATACCTCTTAACCTATAAAAGATAAAAGGATGAGGATTTACCAATGGTCAATATACTTAAAGTCTAGTTTCCTAAAACATAAGGCCTTTTAATCGAACCAATTTACCAATCACGGGAATGAGTTTTTTACTAATCATAACTAAAACAGAAAGTTCGCTGAATTTCTACGCTTACGGTTTTGGCCATAAATCCTACTATTCTATAATAGTAATTTCAAGTTGGAATCCAAAGAGTGATGAAAAAGCTTATGATGTATAGTGTTTAACATGTTTTAAAAAACCCAAACACTTTAGTGCAAACATCTAGAGTTAAATCCCTTTTTCAAATAGTAGTTCAGAACTGACTAGTTTCCGTAAATCGGTCATATCTCACTCATTCGGAGGAGATATAGCTCTAGCCAACTCGACGCATGTACTTTGAACTTATTTATACAATCCTATCAATTAATGAGACCTTCTTAGGACCAAAGTTTGCTGCAATTAACCATTTATAATGTGGTCTGACAGCAGCTAAAAATTTTCCTACCAAACACTAATTTTGAGTGTATTTCCAAACTGTAATAGCTATTAAGTGAATACCACTTTGAGAAGTTAGTATAAGATGTATGATTTCTGAGATAGCTTTCCTATCCTATATTTTAGAGTTTTAACTCTGGAGTTAACTCTTTTTCACATACAATGTTCCAGATTTGACTAGAAATTCGTAAAAATAAAAAATACGGCCAATAACTCCCACATCCGGGGGAGTTGATAAAACCATCCATTAGCCACATCGTTGATAAGAAATAAATCTATCCAAACATGTAATTTCACAGTAGGCCATAAACCAAAAATTAATTATGTAAACTATGGCCGACAAACATACTGATCTAAAACAGCCCTTAAAATCTATCTTAAAAAATCCATCGAAACTCATGCATTCACAATATAACCTCATGCAATGCCACTAACTATCTCTTAAACATATCTCATCCTCAATTCAGATGTTCATGATCAACTAAGGAATCAAATGGATCAAGAACATGCATGCTTATAAAAAGATCAAATCTAGCTCATGAATTCAAAAGAAAAATTAAATCAAAAAAAAATTTTTGAAGTAATATGGAACAAGAGGCTTACAAGCACAATAGAATGGAAAGAAAAATCAAAACAACAACCCTTGGGTTGTGTTCTTGCTGCCGTGAACAAAGAGGACCAAAAACGAACCTAAATCTTGATTTCGTTGCTCTAAATCTTGATTAAACACTTATTATCAAACCCTTGATACTTTAAAGTGCCACCCAATTGATTGAAAAAAAATAATCAAAAGTTTAATAAAATCATAAACTTTTTAATACTTGATGCATGATGAATTTTAATGGGAAAGATTGATGGGGTTTTATGTAGGAATGATATTAGAGTAGGATGGAAGTGATTTGGTGAATTTTTGATGGTGGTGGTGTTGGTTCTTGTTGTTGCCGTCGAACATCAGAAGAGAGGGAGAAGAGACAGGTTTTTGTTTTATAAAATTTTTAACTGTGTGTGTATATGTTCGGTTATAAGTAAGAGAGAAAAGGGAATGGGCTAAGATGCATTATTAATGGATATGGGTTGTAGTAAAAAAATGTATGGTGTATGTTTTGAGCTTGTGGGCTGCCGAATATTGGCAAGAAAGGGAGAGGGCTTCAGCCCGTTTTGGTTAAATATTTTACATCTTTTAAAAACTCGAGTCCTTTACTAAAATAACGGATTATAACATTATGAAAACAATGATTTTTGTGCCTGGTTTCGACTAAAAAGCGGGGGAAAAAGTCGGAAAATACTAAAATAAAAAATTAACATAATCTCTCTAAAGTTAAAATTGAAATTGTTGATTCTTCAATGATTTAAACGGGGATAAAATATCCAAAGACGCGCGGAAATAGTTAGAAACTGACAATTTCCGTTTAAACTGTCTAAAAACAAAATTAATAATTTTATAGAATTTAAAATAAAATTTAAGCTCGGTTAAAATATGATTTTTGAATTAGGGTTGTTAAAAAAGGGATGACACCAACACAGAAAACAAAAACACTTAAAAGTGAAGGGCTCTTGATTTGTGCCTAAAACAAGAACAAGCACTTGGTTATATCCCAATGAGGTATTCATGTAACCCATGCATAGGGTCGAGTAATCTTCTTTAGAAAGTAATTACACGACTTCAAGTGATATTCAATAACCATCTTGGTAATTAGCTAGGCTATTGATTATCTTCACCTTGTTTTGGGCCAACCAACAACCAACAATCAAAGAAGATTATTTTGTGATAATCAATGACTGCTGCTGCTATAAGTGTGGTGTATGTGCTCACTACTCCTATACCTGAAGATGGTGAGAATGCTAATATGGATCAAATCATGAGGAGGAATAAGTGGGATAATGATGAATATGTTTGTAGAGGTTTAATTGATGACATCAAATAACATCACTTTATTATATCATTTATCCCATCTGTTTTGCCTACTTTTATATAATTATTGCATTATTTGTACTTAATTGCCTTTAAAGTTTGTATATGCAGTTAATTCTGGAGTGTTTTGTGAAGGACATGCTAAAAGGCGCACTAATTTGAGCTAAGAACGAGACATTTAAAGATATGCTAATTTCTGTACTAAATACGCCATATCTACAAAAGGGAATACGGCGGTATCAGTGCCTGAACTTTACAAGACAATGCATTTGACAATTCCCAATAATGCGTATATCTTATGGTTTACTAAAGCCGTATACATGAAGATAACTGTTCGAAGGATACGGTAAATAAATAAATTAGGAGTCTATACCACTGATGATATTAAGAACGTTAGCGCGCACTCAAAGGAATTCCAAACCTATACGACCGTATCGGGACCTAGCAATAATGGTGTATCAGACTTTTCAGACACACTATAAATAGAAGACTCAAAAACGAGTTTTCAGGTGCAATTTCATATTCTTTATACCATACTATCAAAGTTGTTTTTAAAGGAGAAGAACAGCCTACACAAAGGGTCAGCTTTGATCACGGAATACATAGAAGACATCATGTAAATTTTTACACTCTTAATATTTATTTTCATTGTTTGATTACCTTGTATAATTACACATGGTTGTGGGCTAATACCCTCGGGTATTAGCCATCTTAATGAAAGTTCAATGTTTGGTTTGTTTTAAAATGATTTCTTAATTTATCATTGATTGTTTAATTATGTTTATTAACCTCATAATTGTTTATGTGTTTGAATATGCGACTACATTCAACTGGGTCTAGTGATACTAAAAGTAATCTAGAATACCGGGGTATGCTATCCATATCGTGTCTTATATTACTGGACCAACAGGATCACAAATAACGTTCTGTCTTTGTCTTTTGATTATGAGCTTAGTTGGACCGGTAGGTGACCCGTTTATGTTTCAGCAATCATGCTCTTAATTAACTAATTAAATATTTGAATTAGTGGACTAACTAGTAATATAAGCACAATCAAACAATAAGTGGGTAAAGTCCTGTTGGGCTAGGGTTTTAAGACAGGAATCACCACTGCTTTCGATTCCTTAAGATTATTTATAATTAAACTCAAAGGATTGCTTTCTGCGGATGCGTTATTATGGCAGGATTAATCGTGTCTAGGGTCTTAGGTGATGTCCCGCCTAAGTCTAAGAATGACATTGACCCTTCGAGATATGTTAAATCATTGCACTAAAACAACAAACCAACATTGAAACAAGATTTAATATGGCTAATACAGTTTTCTATCATCTGGATGTGTACCGCTTCGTTTTCTATCTTCTAATTTTCTTCTTTTGTGTTTATTGTTTATTGAATTGATATTTGTAACCACCAAACCTGTGCCAGTCTCTCAGGCTGAAAACCCTCCATATCATTAGACAACGTATATAGCATAGGTTTAACAGTAAATAGACTAATTAGACTACTAAAAATACTGATAGAATATAGGATTAATGTTTCACTCTTATTGCTCAAAATCTTCTTCGCAAACTCCATACTTATCTAGTCATGACCGTTAAAGTGTTGTTTTTTGTTTGTCGGCTAAATATAAATGTAAAATCTTGATATCAAATTATTGATCCTACACTGACAACACATCAGGTTTTTGGCGCGTTCGCGGGGTGTGTATTAATTACACCTTATTATTATTAGTATTCTAACTGTCATTAAATTAGTTAATCTAATTATTTAAATTCTGTTAATTATATTATCGCATTGTGTGTTTAAAATTGATACCTCTTTTTCTTAAATTCCCGCATTTAATTGTTTTAAATAGTATTCTGTTCTGACTAATTACCTGATACGTTGTATCCACCAGCTGGATACGACGTATCAAACCTTCTACCTAGAACAGGTTATTGAGTTTTACAGTCTAAATAACGTATTTGTTCTTCCAAATAATATGGCGTATTCTGTGAAATCAATACGGCGCACTGGCATTCAACAGACTTATACGGCGTATTCGCATTAACTGAATACGGCGTATCTGTCATCTGATACAGTAGCAGACGCGATTTTTCATTTTCGACTTCCTGTTTTATGTGTTCCCTTCCCAAAGGGCACATCCTACTGATTATTTATGCTTAATTTCAGGAAACCATTTGACGAACAATGGCAAAACCCTATTATGAAGAACTCAAGAAGAACAAAATCTTGTTGAACAAGGGTCGAAAAGGCAACGTGAAATTCGAACTCGGCAAGGAATTATTACAGAGCTACAAATAACACTTTCAGTTTGTAGGAGTGAAAGAAGATGTGATAGGGTTCATTTCGCTAAAGTTCTGAAATAATAGACTTGGTCGAAATTGCGGTGTGGACTTTTTCAATCGCTATGAAAGCCTTTCCTTCTCTCACTTTCAAGGAGCGAGAAAATGGTGGATGAACAGGGAAGATGGGAATATTACACCTAGGAAGAGTTAGTTGAAGAAATTTTTTAGAGATTTTATCCTCCTATCATGTGCTAGCATTAGGATAAGATGTGTGGACAATGATGATGAAGGTCGTGATCAACTCAGAATTCATACCTGGAGAACTCAAAGGTTATGGACCATAAAAAAGTGGATGAGACAACTATAGTGCACTATTGAATACCTGGATAAAAAAAGGAATGAGGAAGGGACGATGAATGATGAAGTCTCGTGCAATGATGAATGGGGGAGCAAAAATACGGTGAACCCTTATAACGATCATTCCCCACACCCTCAATTTGAATATGTAATAACGAAAAGGAATAAAAATCACCATATGAAAATAAGGGGAACTTGACAAATGAGTGGTATGGATCTATGTGGCGAAGCCTCAATCCGAGAAAATAAATAGTAAACAGCCAAAGAAGGAGTATGCAGAGGGACATATACAAAGTGATCAAATACACGACCATGTACCCTTATGGAGCAGTTGAAATCACCGACAATAATGGTTTGAGCTTTAAGGTTAACGAACATAGGTTAAAAATACCACGATAGAAGTTTCAACACGGATGATAACGAATTCATAGAACTCGACACGTAAAAAGAGTATTGAAAGAAAAAGGTCGAACTTAAAGACCAGCTGAAACAAAAGTGCTTCTCGAGAGACAACCTGGTCATTTTAATTATTTTTTGCATTTTAATTGTTTGTTGCACGAGTCTGTCTTCCCAGACACTCTATACGACGTATCGAACCCCTCTGGATACGACGTATAGAGATGTTTGAACGTTACCAGTTTTTAAAACTAAACATTTAATTTCCAGTAATTTAATTATTTCTACAGGAACAATACGGCGTATCTTAGGGTTTGGGATACGGCGTATTGGTCCATGTACAGTTATGTGTTTAATTGTTTTCTTGTACCATTGTTGCGAGATAGAACTTGCACTCATCTTCTAATCTTTTATACATGACCTTGCTGAAACTATGATATGGTATATGCTGAAAAAGACATGTGTTGAACTTATCTGGGCATGTTGAAGCCCTAGTCAACACACTTTTTGCTCAATGACTTATCTTGGAGAATTATCACGAGCAAAATATCAGGGAGTTTCTGTTCTAATTCTATTTTCCTTTATTATTTAATTATTTTATCTATACAACGAGGACGTTGTATTGTTTATGTGGAGGGATGGAGAATTAGAACGTACTTGTCGTATTTTTTACAAAATAACATGCAAAGTGCTTAAAAACGGTCAAAATTTAAAAAAAATCAGCATG
>BQNB010033458.1:8467-45518 GCA_026074375.1 Tanacetum coccineum
TGTCATATTCCTAGGTTGTGGAACTAACTCCCAAACGTCGTTAGCAATGAATTCATTTAATTCTTCTTGCATAGCGACTATCCAACTTTCATCTGCTAAAGCTTCATTCACATTCTTAGGTTTTATAGTTGATATAAAGCAAAAGAAGTTACTTTGGTTTTAGGCTTGTGATCTAAGGGTTCTTTGGTTAAGGTTTCCTATGACATTTTATAATGGGTGGTTGGTATGTGTTTAATTACACACACCTTTTACCTTTAAAAACAAGTTAAAATAACCAAAAACGGACGTAAAATGCCAAAAATATGCTTGTTTTGCTAATTGTGTTGTGCAGGAACGGATATCTAAGAAAATGATGAAAAACGAAGCCAAAACGAAAAAACCGGACACGGAATGGAAAAGCGTGGAAAAGACAAAGCCAAGACAAAGCCCAAGTGTTAGCCTCAAAATATTGAGTCGAACAATGGAAGTTCGTTCATAATTATATTAGGTCTCGGTCACTAAAATTAATATACGTTGTAATAGGCTACACGGGTAAACGGGCTCTTAAATGTAATCTAACCGGTCACGTGTATCGGGCGAAAGCCCAAGTAATCCCGAGCCCGGCCCGTAGAAATACCAAGGCATGAAAGCCTCTTGGTATTAAGTATAAATACCCCTCTCCAAGTATGGAGAAGGGGTTGGTTGGTTGCCATTTTTCTCATTGGAGTGTATGTGTAAACCTTCCACCTCTTTATTTCTCTCTACAATTCTTCCAATTCTTCTCATCTTATTTTCTTGTTTCAATTATGAAGTGAAAGTGATATTGGGTATCAACAAACATCATCAAGGGCAATGTAGGTAATTTATATTGTAATTCATATATGTCGAGCTTCAGTGTCATGAGCTTAGGAAAACGTAATTACATTTTTGTGATGTTTACATTTAATGTATTATCACGGGGGAATCTTGCGGCCCTACACTTATATAATTCACAAACCTATGAATTCACCAACATTATTGTTTACGTTTTAAAGCATGTTTTTCTCAGGAGGTCAATAAGGCACGAGGTGCAAGGGATACATTGGTGGTCGTATTTTGGAAGTCATTTGCATTAAAGATTTGGCTGCATTACATGTTTGGGGAAAACGTTTTTTTCGAACTAAAATCTTTGTATAATTTAACAATGAACAAGTAAAGCTTCGGGCTTTTGTAACAAACACTTTGCTAAATCCAAGGTATCGGTTTTTAACGACACTTTTAAGGTCGCTCTTATATATCTTTTGCTATTGATCTATGAAGTAACGCTCCCAAACCTATATTCCGTTGCGACCTATTTTGGGGCTATTACAATGTGTGTTCCATTCTGGTAACAAACTTCTCAATAGCTCCTGGTTCACATCTTCTTGTGAAAGTGTTTCACCTAAAATCTCCAGCTGACTCACAAGCTTCTGAAGCCTATCAAAAGTTTGATCAAGGGTTTTTGAGCTAGGAGCAGTGAAGTTTTCATACTACTGTTTCAAGAGATTTCTTTGAGTTTTCTTTGTAGCAGTATTCCCACCAAACCTCTTTTCAATAGCTTCCAGCAGCAACTTAGCATCCTTGATGGAGTTGAACTTTAACTGATGTTCATTAGGTATTCCCATCATCAAGGTATTTTTGGCCTTCACTTCTAAACTCTTCTGAGCCTTTTCTTCAACAGTTGTAGGAGGTATTACTTTCTCAACACCTTCCATAACTGTTGTTTTTGGTGTAGTGTTTCCATTCTCTATGACCTCCCATAAAGCATAGTCAATCATCTGGATGTACTATTCTATTCTCATCCTCCATAACTCAAACTCACCAGGTTTGAGCATTGGAACCTTGGATGCAGCCACTATATGTGCAGATTCTAAATCTATATCTTCTAGCAAAGAGATCTTGTGTATTCAAACAGGTTCTTCTTATTCAAAGCTTCTCAACAAGCTCTGATACCACTTGTTGATCCCACTTCAATAGATCTTTAATTCCCTATGATTGTTAAGGTTTTGTTATGCTAGATAAATCCAACACAACTATAGTAGAAACTTTGTTGAATATATTAAATATTATGCGGAATCTAATCTTTAATCAATAAGAAGAATTCTTAATAAAATATTACTCCATCCGTCCCTAAATAAGTGTCCACTATTGACTTTCGAAGTCATTCTTTTTCAACTTTGACCTTAAATTATTTTGTTTGTGTTATATAATACTTGATGAAAATCATATCTATGAAAATACATTGAAAACTCAATTCATTCATATATTTTGCATCAAGTATTATATAACACAATCAAAATAATTTAAGGTCAAAGTTGAAGATGAATGACTTCAAAAGTCAATAGTGGACACTTATTTAGGGACGGAGGGAGTATTATTTTATTATTTTAATAAGTCGACTAAAAGACGAAAAATATAATTTTTCTTGAAACTTTTCTTAAATGTTTAGCAAACATAAACGTTACATTTCTTATAGTATAAATGATATATTTATGATAACTAAGCGTACCGAATGGACTTGTCGAGATATAATTATAAGTATTTATTTACCTATGTTACTTATCTATTTTGATAAATAGTATAAGTACATTGTACTAAGATATGGATTTTGATGTGGTATTTCTGGAGTTAAGTAGTCAACCATCACACCACTAAAATGTTTAAAATAATCGTACAACGCATCTAACCTCTATGCATCAAACGTGAAAACTGTTTTGGAAATGAATGATTTAAAATGGGACATTAACTGGACTAGGTCGTGTGCGGACGTCGTTGCTATTGCTTGTGTGATTGAGATTTGGTTGCTAAAGGCTTTCTTGAGGTGAGTTCTCGTAGCCCCATTTTTCTACTGTTTTTTCGTTGGGGGAAAATGATACTCAAATGTGTTTTAAACTGGTTTTTAGTCGAACTGTGCGAAATGTGGTTTTGTTTTTGGGAAAAGTATGTGCTTATGATTGCTATGTGAATATATGTGATGTAATTTTACTTGCATGTACTGTGTTTGGCATGTAAGATTTGTAATTTTACTTGCGTGTAGTGTGTTTGGCACGGCAAGGGTGATTGGCAAGGATTTACCATGTCTATTATGGTCCTGCCCTGATATAGTGCTCCAGCTGGTAGGCCTTTTAGGTTCGTAAATGACATATTGTGTTTTCATGTCTAGCGGGGATGCTAAGGCATGGTGATCGACTAGTGGGAATGCTAGGTCATGTAACATGATTAGCGGGGATGCTAAGTCATGGGTGATTTGCATATATTCACTGTAATATTGCACTATTGTCTACTGTTTAAATGATTGGCACAACTTTTGGGTTTAAGGTCAAATCTACGAGCTCACCAACATTATTGTTGACGTTTTCGAGTATCATTTTCAGATGAAGTGAAAGATGAATAGTTTGGTGATATGTGATAGCAGGCTTAGAAGTATCCCATGTGGATTTTTAATGTGAAGCTTTGCTTGTTTATTTGTTTGGTTCTTAGTATTTGAAGTTTTGTGTTAAGTTTGGATTTGGATTTGGACCCCTGTGTGGGAAATTGGAATTGTAAGAGATTATGGATTTGGTTATGATTTGGGACATCACTCGAGGATGTTTGAGGTTGATGGTATTCGTAACACTTGAAGTTTATGCATTGTAGTTTTCCCCTATCTTGTATCTTGTGTAATGATTGATGATTATGTTGCATTCCCGAGTTTCCGCCATTGTCGGGGTGTAACAATGAAGATGACTAGGTGGATGACTCGAGATTGGTAGTAGTGAGGATGACTTGGTTTTTCATTTCACTTTGGTTTCTAGTGAATAAGAATCACATATGTGAGTTCTTGAGAGTATTTGGTTAAAGGATATATGTGAACAGGTGTGTTTTCCCTTCCCTTCTAATTCGTGCTCATCCGGACATAAATTGTGGAATAAAAAGAATAAATGAAGAGAAATAACGACGGAAGCGATAAGCTTGACAATGTCATGACGGATGATGGTTAGCATACGATGAACTTCATCCGTGAAGTTTTGTAGCTCTTCTCGAGTATTGTTAATGTTCATAGAACAACCACACGACGAGGTACGAGGTTGTCTTAAAGGTGGTAGCGGAAATGTGAATGGAAGATATTAACCATCTATATAATAATAGAGGCATGATTAAGGATTTTGTGAAACGACTTAGACATGAACAATGTGTGACTTTTTAATTTGCATTTCGCGAATTAAAAATACTTAAACATTTAGGATGAAATGATTAAGTTGTCGAGATTTATCGGAATGTATTTAATAGTAACAAGACTATTAAAATGAGAATGACACGTTTATGAGATTTTTTTCATCCACTGGTACAAAAACTGGTATTGGTCACTCCAAAAATGTGTGACGATATGCATTTAGTCACACACGTTTTTTTTGTTTGTCACTAAAGGTCGCGCCACCGTAGGTCTCCTACGGTGACATTGTTGAGTTTGTGGCCTTTTTCATTGAAAACGAGTGACCAAAACCCGAATATGTGTGACAAATTAGGCACAAGTTTTGTTGGATTAATCAGTATTAGTGACCGTAAACACTTCATAGTCACACGAATGGTTTTTGAGAGTAACTATTGTTCGTCCTTTGGCCACATAAATATATAATATATGTGACATTTGAGATGATTTATTTAAGTAATTGTGTATTTTGTGTGACTATTTCCCGTCCTGTGGCCACATGAATATATAATAAATGTGACGTTTGTGATGATTTAGTCACACAACGGGTGTTGTTTTTTTTGAGCTAGTCACATATAATTTAAAAAAAAAGTGGCCAAAAGTGTTAATAAGTGTGGCCATATGTTTTTAGAGTCAAGTAAATGTGTATTTTATGTGACTATTGTTCATCCAATGGTCACATGAATTTTATGTTTGTGTGGCCTTTTGTAATATTTAGTCACACAAAGCATGGTTTTTTTGAGATTTAGTCACATACAAGTTAACCAAAAGTGGCCAAAAGTGTTAATAAGTGTGACTATATGTTGTTTAAAGTCAAGTGAATGCGTATTTTGTGTGACTATTGTTAATCTAATGGTCACATGAATTTTAAGTTTGTGTGGCGTTTTGTAATATTTAGTCACACAAAGCATGTTTTTTTAATTTAGTCACATACAAGATAACCAAAAGTGGCCAAAAGTGTTAATAAGTGTGACCATATGTTTTTAAAGTCCAGTAAATGTGTATTTTGTGTGACTATTGTTCATCCAATGGTCACATGAATTTTATGTTTGTGTGGCCTTTTGTAATATTTAGTCACACAAAGCATGGTTTTTTTGGGATTTAGTCACATACAAGTTAACCAAAAGTGGCCAAAAGTGTTAATAAGTGTGACCTATGTTGTTTAAAGTCAAGTGAATGTGTGTTTTGTGTGACTATTGTTCATCCAATGGGTACATGAATTTTAAGTTTGTGTGGCGTTTTGTAATATTTAGTCACACAAAGCATGTTTTTTTTTAATTTAGTCACATACAAGATAACCAAAAGTGGCCAAAAGTGTTAATAAGTGTGACCATATGTTTTTAAAGTCAAGTAAATGTGTATTTTATGTGACTATTGTTCATCCAATGGCCACATGAATTTTATGTTTGTGTGGCGTTTTGTAATATTTAGTCACACAAAGCATGTTTTTTTTAATTTAGTCACATACAAGATAACCAAAAGTGGCCAAAAGTGTTAATAAGTGTGACCATATGTTTTTAAAGTCAAGTAAATGTGTATTTTATGTGACTATTGTTCATCCAATGGCCACATGAATTTTATGTTTGTGTGGCGTTTTGTAATATTTAGTCACACAACGAAAAAATATGGAAGTGCGGGGAATCGAACCCCGTGCCTCTCGCATGCAATGCGAGCGCTCTACCATATGAGCTACACTCCCATTTGGCAATTGCAGTCAAGGTGAAAATGCAAGCATAATGATGAACGCATAGACTTTCATACCTAGTGATTCTCTGTTTCTCAAGGTGAAAATAGACCGACAACAAAGTTTGTACGAAGAAAAAGAATGTACCTTTAACAGTTTCATATATGTACCAAACTGACAGACATCACATAAACCTTTGGACCTAAACTGTGCTTGCAGACAAATTTGGACCTGAACTAATTTCAACGGATATATAATCTTTATTGTCATGTATGATTGCAGCTTGTAGTATTAGATACAATATGAATTATGAATTTGTACCTTCTACAACACATCGATAATAATTCGTGCTACTAATAACAGTTGTGCAACTCCATATGGTAAAGTTTAGACTATTGATCCTGCATATAATACGATTAATCTTTAGCATATAAATATTGATAATTACCTTAGTGTATTATTAATACTCTAGCAGTATTAACAATACGCCAGCAGTATTATTAATACTCTAGCAGTATTATTAATACTTTAGCAGTATTAACAATACGTCAGCAGTAATAACTCTGCTAGCAGTACTATCAATGAACCTACTAACATATACAATCGGCTTACAGACTTTAGATTTTTCCATTACGGTACTAAATACAAAAACCAAACGTAGCAGAACAGGCTGTAAAGTGTTTGGTTGTGCTTTTGCTGTTTCAGGTAGTGATCGAGTGTTTGACAAAATTCAGATATTAGGGAAGCTAACACACAAAATGGCGAACGGTAACATTTTTACTAACTCTGGACTTCGAAACACCAATGTAAAGCTCATAACTTGCTTCTTTGCACAAAGCAATTAACCTCCACAAGATCATAATAAGACCAGTCAAGAAAAATACCTCATCACTAGGTAATGTGCTAGCACCGGTGATGGTTATATCTTGCTTCTTTCATGTACCCTTGTCACTGGCGGTAACGGACAAGATACCGTTTGCATCAATGTCAAACTTGACCTCAATCTGTGGGACTCCACGTGGAGCAGGTGGGATTCCATCAAGTCTGAAGCTACCAAGAGACTTGTTGTCTCTAACAAACTCTTGCTCACCCTGAAGAACATTAATTTCAACACTTGTTTGGCCATCAGCAGCGGTAGAGAAGACCTCTGACTTTGAAGATGGCAAAGTAGTGTTTCTTGGGATGATCTTTGTCATCACACCACCAAGAGTTTCTAGACCGATGGATAAAGGTGTCACATCTAGAAGAACAATATCACTCACATCTCCAGCCAAGACACTAGCCTAGAAATAAACAAATAGTTGAATGCCAATGTCAAACTCGGATGATAAAAATATGAAACATAAAATGCAAACAAACTCCAAAAATGTACATAAACCACAACTTTTCTCAAATGCTTCTAGAAAAGTTAACCAGAAAAACCAAAAGTGGAATAGTGACAAGTTGGGTGGGTTAAGTAACACGATATTCAGTACTTGAAAAATGGCTCGAGTCACGGTGGGACACCTTTTCCTTTTATATATATGAACAATTAATGCTTTAAAGGGCCTATAGCCCTATACTAATACATCTACAACCTCATTTTATAAAAAGAATTATTCAACATGCATTTCGTATAAAACTGAGGTAACTTCAGCCACATTCAACCCATTTTTCAGTTTATCTAAGTGCTGAAACTTCCCCAAATCGCCATCTAAAAAAGAATAAGCTAAAAAGATCACGAATGCTCTACCTGAACTGCTGCACCCAAAGCAACAACTTCATCTGGATTGATGGTAACATTTGGTTCATTTCCAGTAAGGCTCTTGATAACCTCCTGGGCAGCTGGAATACGTGTTGAACCACCAACAAGGATCACCTCATCCAGATCAGAGAAGGATAACTTTGCATCACGAAGAGAATTTTTAACTGGCCTTTTAAGCCTGAATAAAGACCAAAACACAATACGAGTATTGACTTCAACAACTTCAAAAATAACTACTAATAGCTGGCGTTAAACAAAGTAAGTACCTATCCAACAGGTCTGAGCATAGCTCTTCAAACTTTGCCCTTGTAAGGGTAGTATCGATGTGCTTGGGACCATCAGCAGTGGCTGTAATGAATGGCAAGCTGCGCAAGAAAGAAAATTAACAAATCAGCAAACCAATTTTGACAGATATGTTGTACCACAACCATGACTTTTCAAGTAATTTATGTACCTAATATTGGCTTGTGTCAAGGTGGAAAGCTCCATCTTAGCCTTCTCAGCTGTCTTAGTCAATCGCTACAGAGCCTGCTTGTCTTTCAATAGATCAATACCCTCATCTTTCTTGAAGCTCGTAGCTAGCCAATCAACAATTCTCTACATACATAGTGAACAAGAAAGAAAATTCCCTATCAGTCGCCCGTTACACAAGAAACACGATGAAATGAATAACACTGTCCCATTAGCAATACCTACCTTGTCAAAATCATCACCACCAAGATGGGTATCTCCGGAAGTAGACAACACCTCAAAGACTCCATCACCAACCTCAAGAACTGCAAATGGTATAAAGCATTCATTTGAATTCTAATAGTAGACTCGTAGACTGGAATAAACAACAATATCCCCTCAATTGAAACATCAAAAGTACCACCTCCAAGGTCAAATACCAATATGGTCTCATTGTTCTTCCTTTCGAAACCATAGGCAAGCGACGTGGCAGTAGGTTCATTGATAATACGCAGAACTTCCAAACCAGCGATTCTACCGGCATCTTTGGTTGCTGTTCTTTGGGAATCATTAAAATAAGCGGGAACTGTCACAACAGCTTTGGTCACCTTGTCGTTCAAAAACTTTGAAGCATCATCCACAAGCTTTCTCAAAACCTAGTCATAAACAATAACAATAGCACAATCGTTAAAAAGATATCCTAATCAGTCATATACATCAACACATTTGTTAACTCCGAAACACACTTAACCTACGTACCTATTAGTAGAGTTCTCGTACCTATAAAAGGCATAGCATTACCCTCCTCCGGTTGTGACACTTCTGATTCAACAGGCCTAAATACACGAACAGTAACAAGGGGTGCCATCAAAACTCATTTTTGACCTAGAGAGGGTGAACCCTCCATGTTCAGTGGGACTACACTATCGATACCAGCATCCCTCATCAAACCATCAGCGCCCACGAAATTAGGAGGCTTATAACTTGATTTTTTCAAAATCGATTTCAAAGGTTCACCCCTGCTACTACCACTAACAGCAGACCCCTCTCTCAAACCCTTATTACCGAAATCCTCCATGCCAAACAAAAAAACGAATAACAACCAACCAAAACAAGAGCAGCGACACGCATAAGAAAGCTAGTATAATCCTTTCCCAGTCAATAAAACCAGAAAAAACCCTTGACGAATGATGGAGAGAATCATAAAACCATACCCCAATGAAAAACTAATTTGGAACTTAATAATAACAAAACCCACGAGACAAGCCCTATAAATAATTAGAACCACTAGTGCACCTAATTAAATAAGGACAAAGGGTCTAGGGATGTTAAACCAAGGACCAAGACACGTGATGCTCAAAAGAATCAACACAGCAAAACAAATTGAGTGATAGAATCAAAAGTATTAGGGATGGTAACCACCACATGAGATTAGCCATAAAAAACTAGATTAATCCACAACAACACGAATATATATATTAGAGCAACATGAAGGAGCAATAACAATATATTTTAATGATCTTGGAATCAACCAAAGCAGATTTTAACGAGGCTAATAGAATGTTTTTTGGGTGGCGGCTGAAATCTCCATGGTAGAGAGAGTTTATTTTTTAGGGTTTCTCTGATATAGAGTTTATGTTTATGTGGTGTAGGTGAAATGAAAGAAAAACTCAAAAAATCAAGGTGAAAAAAAGCAGGGGGGAAAATCCCGCTCAAAAGGAGAAATGAATGAAATGTTTTTAGATCTGTGAAGAATGTGTTGTGTTGGAGGGAGGTTTTGATTTTGGGGAAAAATAGAGGCGGGACAAGTGAAATGTTAAAAGGGGGAAATTTCATTATTTTGGAGGGATATGGTGTGACTATTGTAAAGCCTATAGTCACATGATTATGCTACAATTAAATGTGACTATACATATTAGGTTTTGGCAAGCAAACACACACTAAACTTTAGACACACATATTAACTTACGTGACCATATGTATCGAATTTTGGTTACACTTAATCATGTATGTCTATGGTTTAGTGTGACCATATATGACATTTGGTCACACTGTTCAAGTGTGTGACATATATTTGTCACTTTTAAATGTATATCGTGACTAATACTTCAAACTTACTTTTCAGTTGTCACACATTTCAAATTCATATGTGGCTAAATATTCAGCAAAAAATAGCAGTCACTTTTAGATAATGTGTGACAAACTTGACTATATGATTTAGCCACATACACAATTACTTCATGTGACCATATATGGATTTTGGTCACACAGTTCAATTGTGTGACATATATTTGTCACATATGTACATATATAGTGTGACTAAGGTTTCAAACTTATTTGTATCTGTCACACATCCTAAATTATAGGTGACTAAATAATCAACAAAAAATTACCAGTTAAGTCTAGTCACATAAATATTCAAATGTGTGACAATGAAATTCTGAAATGGTCACACAAAATGAGTTCAAGTGTGGCTGTTTATTTTATCCTGGTACATTTAGTCACATAAATATCTGACTGTGTGGCCGTTCAAAAAATAGCATGTGTGACCAAATTGACCTTTTGTACTAGTGATCTTAGAGAATTAAAGCAGTGGTGATCCTGTTAAAACCCTAGCCCAATGGGACTTTACCCACTTATTGTTTGACGGTGTTTTATATACTAGTAGTCCACTATTCAAATCTTTATTAGTAAATTAAGAGCATGATTGCTAAAACATAAATGGGTCACCTACCGGTCCAACTAAGCTCATAATTCAAAGACAAAGACAAAACGCTATTTGTGATCCTATTGGTCTAGTAATATGAAACACGATATGGAAAGCTATCTCACCCCATGATTCACCTCTCTTAGGAGGTCACACATCTGGAAGTGATGAGGGTAGACCTAACATAAATGAATTGATGGCTATTTGTACAAACTTGTCAAACAGGGTTCTTTCCTTGGAACAATCAAAGACTGCTCAAGATTTGGTGATTAGAAAGCTGAAAAAGAAGGTCAAAAAATAGAAAAGAAGCTAAGGGCAAGAACTATAGTGATGAAACTCTTCAATATTGGTACCTCCAGGAGAAAGAGTTTGGATAAAGCGAATGTATCTAAACAGGGGAGGAAAAGTGACAAGACAAAGCTAATGTTTATTGATAGTGACTTTGCTGAGCTTGATGTGGATAATGCAATGGAGAATGTTGAAGGTGATGCTGAAACTCAGGGGAGGAATACTGCTAAACAAATTACTACTACCGGGGATACAGTTAATACTGCTAGTATTGATGTTAGTAGCACAAGATACTGCTGATCCTTCTACAAGTACTGCTGGGGATATTTTTGAAGATGAGATGATGACTATTGCTGATACACTTGTGGCTATTAGGAGCACAAGACCAAGAACAACCTCAGTAGTGATTCGTGATGTTGAAGAAGAACCAAGGAGAGCAACACCAATACCAACAGTACAAAGCCAAGACAAAGGTAAAGGCAAGATGGTGGAGCCTGAACCTACTCCAAAGAACCCTATAAAGGCTCAGATTCAAAGGGATGCAGAGATTGCTCAAAGACTGTTTGAAGAAGAACAAGCACAGTTTGAGAGAGAGCAAAGGATTGCTAGGGAAAGAGCTGCAGAACAAGAGGCCAAGGATGCAGCATTGATTGAACAAATGGAAGATATTCAAGCAAGGATGGATGCAGATGAATTACTAGCAGAAAGACTTCAACAAGAAGAAAGAGAACAATTCACCATTGAAGAAAAGTCTAGAATGTTGGTGGAAATGATTGCTGAAAGGAAAAGGTTCTTTGCTGCACAGAGAGCTGAACAAATTAGAAACAAGCCACCAACCAGAGCTCAACTCAGAAACAAGATGGTTACTTATCTGAAACACATGGGCAAGTACACTCACAATCAGATGAAGAGCAAGAGCTTTGAAGAAATTCAGAAGCTGTATGAAAGGGAGCAGAAGTGGATCAATGACTTTGTTCCTATAGATTCTGAAGTGGTTAAAGATAGTAGAAAAGGTAAAGCTGAAGGCAGTAGAAAGAAAACAGTTGCTAGGAAAAGAACAGGTGAAAAACTTGATGATGAAAGCAGCAAAAGACAGAAGATAGAAGAGGATGCTGAGAAGGAAGAGCTTTGAGATTATTTAGATATAATTCTAAAAGATGATGAAGCTGTAAATGTTGAATCTTTAGCAACAAAATACCCAATAATTAACTGGAAGACACATATCATTACAAAAATCATGATGTATTATCAAATCATCAGAGCTAATGGAAGTTCTATAGAACTATAAGATTTTTACAGAAATGCTTGATGATTTTGATAGGCAAGATGTGTTAGAACTATATAGGCTGGTTAAAGAAATATTTGAGACTGCAAGCCCAGAAGGATATGACAGATTACGTTGGGGAGATCTCATTACTGTATTTGAATCAAGTGAAGATGATGAGATCTGGAAAGCTCAACAGGACTACACATTGATTAGTTTGAGATTATTTGATTCATTTGGAGTTCATGTATTACTGATCGATACTGGTATAGCTATTCACATGCTGATAGAGAAGACATATCCTCTTACAAAAGAGATTCTTTCAAGAATGCTGAGTAGAAGACTAGAAGCTAATCATGAGTGTGAAATGGCTTATGAGCTTTTCAGGTTTACAAGATCATAACTTCATAAGTAGAAGAGTGTTTGGATACATCCTTCTAGTGGTCAAGATGCAGGTAATGAAGAAACTTGAAGATTAACAAGGTGAATATTAAGTTTAGGGGAGGATTGTTGGGAATTAGAGGCTTCTACAACTTAATGTTGCTGGTTCAAGTTTGTGTTGCTACTGAAGATTAGAGAAAACAGTCTAAGTCATTAGTACTGTTAGTGTAATAGTTAGTTCTGCCAGTACAAAGAGTTAGTACTGTTAGTTTATTAGTATTGTTAGTTATAATAGTTAGTACTGTTAGTTATATAGTTAGTACAGCTAAAGTGATATGCATGAGATATATTAGGAATAGATATGCATTGATCACTTGACACGTTTTGTAAGCCCATTAGGGTTTCCTTGTTGTATAAAAGGAACCCTGTGGCATAGATCTAGATACAAGTTTAATATAGTTTTCATAGCAGTCATAGTTTATAGCTTTAACGGTTATTTGTAAACCCTGGTTCATATTCAGAGTGATCATTTTATATTAAAGTGAAAGTTTAGTAAAACTTGTGTACTTTCATTGTTCTTATTAGTATTGCAAAAATAGATTCGCATGGTTTGTGATATTCTCAATCTTAGTTTCTACTATAGTTGTTTTGGATCTATCCAACACAACTAAGCTTTAATAAGCTAAGTAATATTTGTTCAAAATGGATCAATAAACATCCTTCAGAAGAAGAAATGGTTCCATTTATCAAGGAACTCGGGTACACTAGCAAGTGTGATATGCTATCTGAGATCCATACAGATCATATGCACCAACCTTAGAGAACATTTACTGCTGTCATCAATAGGTGCGTCTCTGGGAAGTCCACGGATCTTGATAGGCTCAGGCCGTCAAGAGCTTCAATCTTGTGGGGAATGTTCTACCAGAAGAATGTTGGCTATGTTGCTTTATTGTGGGAAGATTTTATGTTTCAAGCAGACAACAAAGAAATAAGTTCCGCACGTAAAGAGAACATGTCCTACCCAAGATTCACTAAAGTTATCATCAGTCATTTCATATCTAAGGATAAACCATCTCTACGAGGAACATGATAAATCTTCACACAATCTAAGATGATGCCTTGTTAGGTACATTGAAATTTGTCTCCAAAACTAAAGATTATCAGAAGTATGGAGCTCTGATTCCTGAAGAGATGATTAATCAAGCTATTAAAGATTCCAAAGAATATAAGACTTATCTTAAATTTGCTTCTGGAAAAGTTACTCCCAAGAAACCAAGGAAGTTTAAGAATATTGCTTCACCCTCAGAGAAACTGACTCCTATCTTAGAAGAAGAACCTGCACAAAAGCCTAAGCGGGCTAAGAATCCTGAACCCGCTAAGCAAGCTAAAACTGCTAAGAGATCTGCACGTGCAATAAGTTCATATTACTATGCAAACAACTGTGTTGTCATCAGAGACACTCTGGTGTTGTCTGTGTCAAAGAAGAGGCACCAGCTAAAGTGATAATAGGCATTGGATTTACTTTTCTGAATGTTAGCATTACTTCCTGATGGATAAAGGCATGTAGAAAAGTCCTCAAGAGGAAGCAAGCAGAAAAAAAAACTCACCTGCTTCATGACAAGGGCTTAGGTGATGGAGTTGGTTCTTAACCAAAGGTTCCTGATGAGCTTCAAGACAAGAAAACTGGTATAAATAAAGGAACTGGTACTATACCAGGGGTTCCTGATGTGCCCAAAGATCAATCTGGGAGTGAAAAAGAGTCTTGGGAGATAGTGGAGATGATAATGATTGTAATGATGATTATAGCTATGATGATGATGGTAATGATCTTGAAATTGATGTTGATCATGAAGAAGCTGATGATAAATAGACAGAATCTGATGATGAAGAGCAAGAAACACAAGATGATGAGTACGTACATACTCCTGACTAATATGTACCTACTGATGAAGAAACAAATGATGAATTCAAGGAGTTTAATGAAGAAGAATATGAAGAGATATATGGTGATGTCAACATTAGTTTGAAAAATGGTGAGCCTGCTGACAAAGAGAAAGATGATGAAGAGACGACTGCTGCTGAGCACAAGAATGTTTTTTAAGAGAGTGCAGGTAATCAAGTCAAAGATGATGTTCAGGCAACACAGAAGACTGAAGGTCTAATTCCAAGTTCTTCTATCTTTTCTGACTATGCTGCTAAGTATCTCAACTTTGATAACATTCCCCCGGTTGATATTGAAGTTGTCTCTATGTTAGATATTAATGTTCAACATGAAGTTCCATGCACCTCACCTCTTCTCACCATCCTTATGTCTGTTATTCTCGAGCATACTATTGTCAATCCACCTAAAATAGTCACAAGTGCTTTGTCAACAACTATTTATTCTCTTCTGTCTTTACTCCTTCCTCACCTTCAACAATTAACACCAATCCCTACACCAACAACAAACTAAAGCCTAAAACTTTTCAACCACTGTTGTATCTGACTAGAAACTCGTTGCTTTCCATCAAAGAATTACTGATTTAGAAAAAGATGTCAAAGAGCTCAAGACTACTGATCACTCTGCAGCACTTCTTTCAACTATCAAATCTGAAGTCCCAAAGGCTATCAATGAGTACCTTGGAACAAGTCTGGATGATGCTCTCCATAAGGTACTTAAAAAACACTTAGCTGATCTAGCTAAGAAACACTCTGTTCTAGTTGAGGTTGTGGAAAGATTCAGAAAGCAATATGTACCTGAGAAAAGCACTAAAGACATCATACAAATCAAGATGGAGCATGCAAGAAAGCAGCAAGAGCCTAAAGAAACTATCACTTCATCTGATACCTCCGCGCTTGAAGAATTTGATTAGAAAACAACCTTGTTTCAAACAATGACAACTCAAGTCATTCCCCAGGATCGTACTAAAAAACACACGAAGACTAATTAATATCATCCTCAAGCCCCTTCAGGTCTATGACACGAGCCAACCATAGTGTCATGGGACTTCGACTGTTTTAATGGAATGCAAGATATAGGGGAGTATGCGCTCGAAGAACTATTTCAGCTATACGCACCATTAATATCTCGGATATTACATCTAGAGATGTTCCTGATAAAGGCCGAAGGCCCTTCCGCATGGATCGAGAGGGTTACCATATGAGCGTGAAGCTCATCAAGCTAGGATGTTGAAACCATTAAAACAGGCTTCCTAAATCAAGAATCACAGTCAAAGCTCATCAAAAGGCACCAAGTTCTCAGCCAAAATCATCTAGTAAAGTCTGCTCAAGCAGGGGAAATATGGTGATATTTATTATTTGATTGATACAAAAAGAAGAAACAAGAATGATACACAATATTGATTACAAAAGGGTCTAAATTGACAATATGGAATTCTAGAAGACGGAGGATTCTAGAAGACTTGCTTAGAAAGATAAAGATCAAGATTAGAAAAGATTTAGTTTCCTAATACAATTAGATTTCCTTTGTAAGTCTAGATGGACTCTATATATAAAGAGATCCCTAGACATTGTTTATGTGTGTGTTTTATGGTGTTTTAATCATGTTTTAGGAAAACACCAACGAGATTCCACCACTTGGATCATTATAGCCCTAGATCAAAGGTGTATTTGAGCTGTTATAGTTAGGTAACACGTTATATTCTGATCAAATAGAATTAGGGCTTGTATAAATGTAAAACCTTGCAAATAACATTGTTATTCATTGTAAAATTCCGCTATGCATCAAAAACTTTGTTTATCTTTGTTAACTATAGATCTAGGTTGAGTTTTAAAATGTCTTCACATTGGTATCAGGAGCCACTGGTGGCTCTTGATTAGATCTACAGGGTTTTTAAATGTACAAGTGGTGAAACTTGTTCAGGTTTTGTTATTCGGTAAACAAGGGAAATTTGGTAAAACTAAGGTTTTCAACAAACCCTAATTCGGTAAACCTAAAAAGAAGAATTCTGGCAACGATGATGCATTGCTTAGAGTTAAACCCAAAACCCTAAATGCGACTTTTGGCGAGAAGACGATCAATCAAAAAAGTCTGAACTAGCAGCATTAACGCTAATGATGTGTTCATACTTCTGCTCAGCGACAAACACTCTTATCCTTGAATCATAGTCAAGTCTGATCGATCTATCTGTTATCAAGAATTAACACCATGTGTTTATTCTTCATTGCATCTTGTTTTGGGTCTGATTGTCGGATTTTCATGACAAGGTTAAGAAGCTTTCAAGAAAACAGTAAGCAAGGTTAGTGTGTTTAGGTTTCGCTAAAGAAGAAGACAAGTTTGAAACAGCTTTTGGGTTTCCAGCAAACAACAAAAGAAAACGTATACACATTGCTTGCATTCGATCAATCTTCTTGTTCCATATCATTGTTTCTTTCTAAAATAATGTTGGTGGGTTTATAAGAGAGGGGATGACCGAAACCCTAAATTCATTGTTAGGGTTCTGATGTTATGTGGTAAAATCACGTGATGTTTCTGGTGATCATCATTGGGACGAGCTGGGCTCTAACCCTTAGCGTGGATGATTTTTGGTTTAGGTTCAGGGTTATAGCATGAGAGGTTGCTGAAGGTACATATGCTTACCACGATTGTAGATTGTTGCCTGATGCAAGTAATATGGATAGTAGGATCTTTATTTGAGGGTGTCCAAAAGTCCTTGTAAATAACCAATCATATTGTTTATGGCTGTATTACCAGCTTTATCATAGAAGATAGTTGAGTTTGTGCTCTATTTAGCGAAACATGAGGTTCTTATAGAACGGAAGTAGTGTGCGAGCTTTTTGTACAAACACGCTTTATGGGTACTTCATTGGGATGCTCTTCTGAGTTAATGCTCGCAGGTTGCTGTTTTTGGTTCTTCAAGACACCAAGTTAATGGCTGAGATGTTATTGGGAAGGCATGTAGCTCGTGTTTGTTGTATAGTTCAGCCGGATGCACATGGTAGAAGTCTTAAACTCTAATATTTAAGGTTTTATGAATTGAAGAACAAACGTATGGAAGTGAAGAAGGCGGTTTCAAAAAGGAGTGGCAAGATTGGAGATTATTATAACACTTATAATGCCATATTTAATGGTAGTTATGATATATATTATTATGGTATGTATGGCTCTGGATACGAATATGGAGCTTATAGTAGTTTTGGTGGTCTTGGATAGTGCTAAGAAAAGTGGTGTTGCTGATGAGTTTAGAATGTGAATGTTTCTAAAAGCAATGTATGAAAGTCTTCCAAATCATTGGCAGTATATAAAAGGTGTTCATTATTGATGAATTTGGTATTGAAAGAATATTTAGTACTGCCCGTATTGTTAATGTTGCTTCATGGGTATTAGTACCGCTATTGCTTAAAAGCAGTTACTACTGCTAGGGATTAAAGGAATTACCACTGCTAGCTTTGTCTGATATCGAACAACACATAGTCTGGTTCTCAGTTGGATCAGAAATTGTCAGAAAGAATAGGATGTTTGGTCTTCGATGGTGATTGGTTTTTATGAAAGTGGTTATCATGTTTATACTGATTGAAAGATACTACTGCTTCATACATGGTTACTACTGCTTGTTAGTAGTTAATACTGCTAGTGTCTTTTTACTACTGCTAAACCATTAGTACTGCTCTTCATTGTTACTACCGCTGGTTTCGATTTATACTGTTTAGTCAATTTTTCACCCTTAATGCGGATTAGTAGCTGATCGTCATGGATGGTACTACTCTGGGTATTCGTTTACTCTGTTGGTTAGTTCTTCGTACAGTTCTTATGGTTGATTATATTACTTTTAGTCAAGAGATAGTTAACATATTGGTTTCAAGGAAAGAATATGATAAAGTGTTTAACCATTTGGATATGTTAAATGCACCACTTGAGGGGAAGGTATACACTTGTGCAAAACAAGTTAATACCCTTCCATAAAAAACATAAACATAAAATACACACCTGCTAAGTCAATTATTACTATGCTATTTTAAGTTGTTATGCTTGGATTTCATCTATTCTTATTATGCGTCATAGAGGGTAATTTGAGACATGGAAAAGCTTTGGATTAGACGCTTAAATATATGGTTTGTAGTTGTATAAGATCAAAGTTGCATATGTTTCACAGTCCTCTAATGGATAATGACAAAAGGGGAAGATTGTTACTGAGCAACTTATTAAGTGTTGGTGGCATGGCATCATAGAAAACAAGATGTTGGAAGACTTCATTTTGAGATGAAAGAAGTATCAACAAGTTCAAAGGAAATCTTAAGTTAAGGGGAAGATTAGAATCTGTTTCATTCATGGAAGATTTGAAGATGTACAAGATTTTCAACGTGCTTCAGTTTGAAGACAAAGCTTGCTACTATGGATCATCTTTGATCAGTTTACTGTTGGTTTTGTCATATTAAATAGGGGAAGATTGTTGAGATTTATGTTATTTGGCCGATACAAAAAGAATGAAACAGAATGTACAAAACGGATTACAAAAGGGTCTATTTGACAGTATGAATTCTAGAAGACGGAGGATTCTAGAGACTTGCTTTAAAAAGATAAAAGATCAAGATTGGAAGGATTTAGTTTCTATACTATATAGATTTCGTTGTAGTCCTGAGGGACTTCAATATATAAAAGATCCCTAGACATTGTTATGCTCTGTGTTTTTAAGGAGTTTTAATCATTTGTTTTTTTAGGAAAAACACCAACGATCTTACCACTTGAGATTGTTCTAGCCCTAAGATCAAAGGTTTTTTTGATCCCTGTTATAGTTAGGTAACACGTAAATAACATTGTTCTTCGTTTAAATTCCGTTGCGCATCAACAAACTTTGTTATCTTTGTTATTATAGATCCTAGATGAGTTTTAAACGATCTTCACAAAATAGTATTTAAGGCTGAAGACACTCAAGAGCCACAGAATCAAGGATAAGACATGGGTAAAACTGATGATCAACGAAAGGTTAAGGTTGCTTTAAGACATGACTGGTTCAAGAAAGCTTAAAGGCCTCCGACACCTGATTCTGATTGGAATGTTGGAAAATCTATTGACTTTCGGCCAACTCAAAAGTAGATCAGCAAAATTGCTCAAGTAGAAAAACCTTCGCTTTCTTCTACGAGCTTATGAGCACTCCTATTGACTTCTCAGCATATGTCATGAACAATATTAAGATTGATAATCTAACACAAGAACTTCTTGTTGGACCAGCTTTTAATCTTCTCAAAGGGACATGCAAAATTCGTGTGGAACTCAATATAACTTCAAAGAATGCTATAAATTCGTAACTAATCGACTGGACTAGAATAACCCTGAAGGTAAAGAATATTCGTTTGACCTTATCAAGCCTCTATCGTTGATTATGGAACGACGTCGTCAAGTTGTTCCTATTGATTTCTTCTTCAACAATGATCTCGAGTATCTAAAGGGAGGAAGTTCAAGCAAGAAATATACGACTTTAACAACAAAAACAAAGGCTTCTAAGTATGGTATTCCAGGTATAGAAGACATGGTTCCATCGTAATGGAGTCCGGTAAAGGTAGCCTATGATAGATATGTTGTCTGGGGTATTACACACTGGGATCTAAACGAAAACGATTCTATGGATTCACAAGCAACAGGGTGTCCAAACATGATGTGTACTCCACGAAAAGAATTATAGCAGTAACTAAAGTAAAAGTTATGAAGTGGTATGACTATGGGTACCTGGAAGAGATTGAAGTTTGAAGAGAAAATAAGCAACTGTACAAGTTCAAGGAAGGTGACTTTCCAAGACTTCACTTGCATGATATTAAAGACATGCTGCTTCTCTTAGCTCAAAAGAAAATCTCCAATCTTAAAAGAGACGGTTATTTTTGACTTGGGTGTAGCAGTAAGATGTTTTACTGACGTACTGTTCCATTCTTAGGCGGGTGGCAAGAACTTATAATAGGAGTCGAAAGCTACCAGAGAAGCTTAAATATCACCAAGCCACAGACATCTCCAAAACTCCATACACTGCATACAGCAATCCTCAAGGAATTATCTATGTAGACAAGTAAAACCAAAAACAGGTTAGGCGCTCGGATGAAACTTTACAAGTTTACTGCGGGTACGTCACATCTGTTTAGAAAAATGTTCTTCTTGACTATTGCCTTTAAACCTGAGATGGATTACCTGCCAAAGAGAAAATGGAGTAATTTAGACAGACAGAGGTCTCACATCATGATCAAGGCTATCGATAAGCTGCTGCTAGAGATAAGGTTAACAAGGAGCTTGGAAAAGTTCGTTGGTGGGAGAGATTACGGAGAAGACTTCAGATTGCTTGAACGGATAATATGACTTTGTCATATCTTATGTCCTACTATAACGGTCATCTCTCTATAATTACAAATTTCAGTGAATATGAAATTAAAGTATTAATAGATAGAATAGTCCATATATAGTGTTTGAGTACGAATTTTCAAGAATTTCTTAGTAAATTCAAAAAAATTCAAATTAACGTCCTCAAACACCGTATAATTCCCTCATAATTTAAGGGGGGAGCATCAAAATGTTCCCAATAATAGGCTTGATATATAATTAGAAAACATTTTTCTCCCTAAATAATTTTCATACATATTTGAATCAATGATAATCCAAATAGTTAAGAGATTTGAAATTTTGATAAGGGGGAGAAATGTGATTTAAAATATATTATAATATGTATAATGTGATCTTTAAAGACTCATGTGTTGGTGAAAATCTCCCCGTATGCGCTCTAAACATTTTCGTTATCGATACACATATGCAGGGGGAAGCTTTTTTGAACAAGTAAAACGTTAAGAGTACTAAATATTTTGATTTATATCAAAGTACCTTGATCGATGTTTACAAATGGTTTTTAGGCTGTGAACAATACCAAACGACCGGCCATGTATTTAATTAATTGGAGTTATAAGATGGTTAGGTTTAGGTGTTCGTTCCCATGACCCAGACCAGACAGAGGGATCTACCCTGACATTCTATTAGTTTGAATAGAAGTCCATAGGTATGATAAAAAGGATAAAAAGGTGAAAAAAAGGAAAAATGTGGACTAAAACAGAGCTACATTGGAAATCAAAACCCAACAGGAGTGTTAGTGCATGGTTTTTAGTAAGCATGAAGGGGTTGAAGAATGAAAAAAGAAATCTAAGATAAAAGGGAAAAAGAGAAAAGCCCTCCTTACACATTAGGAGGAAACGGGGGTCTAATACGTATGCTATCAGAAACTTAAGCTATTGTATTGGTATGAAGAGGGTCATCATGGACCCAATGATGCAATCACAACCCTCCTTTAGCCACTCAGGTCTATTAAAAGACTCTTGTTTCATTTTCACGGAGATTACATGCATTTCTATCGGCTTTCTCACTTCCGAGTTTGTTGATATTAGAAGGTGGCAGTACTGCGCTCTAGCCTTCTGGTACTAAAACTAAATGAGTCTAGAGCCAAAAGAGATCATCCATAAATCATCACTTAGGATACAATTTAAATATATTTGTTGCTCACAAAATTGTGAATCAAGTAATAACTGTAAGAGTCCTTACGCATTTTCTTTTTTGGTTTTTTGGACTTATATGCCAGAACATCAGAGTGATACTAAAGTACTCACAATGACAATGGAAATCCTTACAAAGCCAACATCAAACAAGCTCTGTGGTAGGTGACTTATGAGATCCTATATGGATTAAACTTGTGACACTGGATATCAATTTGGTCTAGACTATGAATTGACGATTGATGAATTTTGAAATGCATAAAACACTCGATGTGTCGCAAAATAATTTAAGCAAGTGACACGTTGATTGATTTTCAAATCAATTTTTATTTCAATCGGTGAGACTTTGTCTTACTGGTTTACTCATACCGTGTTGTCTGCTTTGAGACGCTCCGGTAATGAGAACGGCTAGTGCAGATGCAAAACCCTGTAAAGGAGATTCTTCGGAATTCTACCTGATCACAGGAAATATTTACACTGATCAACGGGTAACCGGGGTTATTGCAACTATATTCGACGAAGTGACAAAGACACTTTCGTCCATACATGTTGTTTATCACTAACCCATTCATCCAGGCAATAATGATCGGTACGGCTCAGGCAAGCTAGTTCAAGACAAGTCAAGTTTGTAGCCACAAGTCATAACGATCGAATATGTTAATAACATCATGAAAGCTTAAGTACATGTTTCAAGACTTTCGCTACTCTGATACCGTACATCTGTCTTGAAGTGACAAAGTATTAAAGTTAAAGAATTTCAAGAATTTATGCTACTATGATATAGCACGTCTTCCATGAAGTGACGAAGTGTTAATGTTAAAGAATTTCAAGAAAGATGGCAACACAAGCTTTCAAAATCAAGAAAAGTATGAGCATGTCAGTCCGAAGGTCACAAGTACACAAGTTGGCAAAAGATCACAAGATGATGAAAAGAGATTATGCTTGGTTGATGATCTCAAAAGAAGCTCATATTCACATACAAGTCAAGCTTAAAGGAACAAGCTCAAACCTAAAGTCTAAAGATCGCTACACATATCACAAGTTGAATGATTGAGATTCAAGACCACGAGCAAAGACAAAGACATTCATAGAATGCTAGGCTTAAGATTTTTGTAAAATGATGTGACCTCCCTTAGAGGGAGATTGTTAGGAATCGAGAAAAGACTCGGTCACACCTGTAACACCCCCAAAAATGTGTCGCAACAGAAATATGTCCAGGAGTGTTACTTCATAATACAACAGCACAAGATACAAAAGAACGACCTCTAAATGTGTTGTTTGAAAAGTAATCTCGTTGATTTTCTTGAAATTGATAAAACATTGGTCCCGTTAGACTCCAATGAAAAGCTTGAAAGTAATACAACGAGATTTGATCATTTGTATGTAAGTAGGAATCCATGAATGAAATCTTGTCAATTTAGACTCCAATGCACATCAAGTAAGCGAATCATCTAATTCACTTGAGAGAAACATGCTTAAAAGGGTCAACATAAAGTTGGTGAGTTCATAGATTTTTGTAAGTATAAACGTTGAAATCAAAAGATTTATAAAGTATGCATGATCATTTCAATCCTTATAATAGTTGCCAAAAATTGTACGCATGAAAGTTGGACCGTAATTATTCAAAGTATGCTTGATAATTAAAAACTATTCACGAAAGGTTTCAAGTATGTATTGCCCGAATAAGTGATTCGATTACTCTAAGTTCTTGAAAACGATTGCACTATGCTACCCATCATAGTGTCCCTCCTCAAATACACACGGGCAGTAATGAAAACCATATTTACCCATCGCAGGGGTACCCCCCTCTAAGGAACACCCGAGGCTAGGTATAAATTGTTACCCCTCGCATGTATCCCTCCTAAGAACAACCCTGGGCAGTAATGAATATGTACCCCTCAGGTGTCCCCTCCAAGAACACCCGGGCAGTAATGAATATGTACCCCTCGCAGGTGTCCCCTCTAAGAACACACACCGAGCATTTACTCTGTAGTTTTCTGTTCAAATCCGTTAAGCTAATCAGCTATCATTTCAAAAGTAAAAGTATGTTATTTGTGACAAAAATGAAGTCAAGTAATGTATCCCATAGCGAGCTATGTAAATGTGTGTGTGAAAATCCAATTTGAATCAACCATGTAATGCATTGCAAACAAAGCATGATTTTTCACCCCAAAAAAACAAAGTTAAAACAAGTAAAACAAGTAAAACAAGTAAAACAAGTAAAACATGGGGCTATAAACTCACCTTGATGTTGCAGAACAATTTTGACAGATTGGCATTCTAATATTCACACACAAACGTAAGACGAAAACGGCTCGATCATAGAAGTTGCCAACTAATCTTTCTGGCTATGACTCCTAGCCTAGGATAATGTATTTGAGTTTTCTGATGAATGGTTACATCAATGCGACACGTTGATAAAAGATTTAGATTTAAAGTTGTAATAGCTTGGTGGTTGGTTAAATAAATAAATCAAAAAGTAAACGCAGGTGTTTCTTCGTGTGTAATATATTCCGATTATATATTACATAAGGAAAATGACCGGTATATAATTCATACCGTGAAATTATATAACAGAAACACAAACCTCAAAAGAATCAGCTCGATGCGTATATAATACGCGAACATGTGTTCCATCTAAAAAGGTGAAAATTAAAATAAAATGGTCCAATTATATTTACTTTTCCGCGTATTTATATAAGAAGATGATACAAAATAAAAGAAACTCATAATGCGACAGCCCTGAATTATCCAATTGATTAAATAGAGTTACTTATATAAAAATAAATGCAGTGTTTAAAGTGTAGCGGATTAGATAAATGAAATCTCTAAAATTATGGCTTACGTTTGATTACCGGTTCTCCACGATCTAATAATTCTTAAGGCATTTAATTCGTCCTTTTCAGGATAATAAGTAAAGTAAGATTTGTAAAAGTTTACTAAGTGTAGCGATTTATAAAAATCTCGGCATGACCTGTTCGTTTATTTAACGTTTTCCATATTAACAAAAGTTAATTAGTTTCTCTCAAATAAATCGATCCATGTTGCAAACCTAAACACCCCCCTTAAGGTTATTATCCCCAAATCTAAACACTCCCAAATACGTTATTAAACACCAAAAACAAAATAATACACAACACATTTACTTAACCATTAAACCACCATTAGATCCGGTCTTATATTTATAAAAATCTTATGATACTTTCATTAGTCGATTTGTACTATTTTAAACCACGAAACCCTTACGGCTGCTGCCAAACCAAACACACCATTTTCTATGCTTCTGCTATCCCAAACAGCCCTCATGGCTGTTAATCAACAACCAACGCACCCTATGCTGTCAAACCAAATGCACCCTTTCATTTATATTAAACCCAAACACCCCTAATCTGTTATAACCTAAACCAAACACACCCTTTGTGTTATAAACATCAAAACCAAACGCCCCTATGGCTGTTAACTGCTAACCCAAACGCTCCCCTTATAGTTTTTTGCTCACCCAAACACACCCTTATGGTTTTCCTGCTCACCCAAACATACCCCTTATGGTTTTTCTGCTCACCCAAACACTCCTACTGCTGTTAAACCCAACCCCAAACGCACCCCTTGGTGCAATCTGCTAAACCAAACGCACCCCTTGGTGCTTTTCTTAAACCAAGCGCACCCTATGGTCATTTTTAAAGACAACCAAACACCCCTGCTATCCCAAACACACCCCTTGGTGGTGGCTGTTAAGCCAAACGCACCCCTATAGCATTTCTGTCTAACCAAACGCACCCTATGTGGGCTGTCACGAACCAAACGGACCCGCTGCGGTTCTAAACCCCGAGCCAAACGCACCCTTGTGCATTATTATAAACCAAACGTGTCCTATGTGATCACAACCTAACCCGAACGCAGCCCCTTGCTGCTGACTCGGAAACCAAACGCGCCCTATGCTAATAACCAAACCCGACAACCCTTGTCCCCTGGCTGTCCCCGGCTGTCCCGGCTGCCAACCCGACCCAAACCAACAAACAAACACCCCTTGGTGTTATAAGACAAACCAAACGAACACTCCTCTTGCTTTTATAACCCAACTCGAACACCCCTTTTTCGGGTGAAACCCGACCCGACGCACCCTGCGGTTGTGACATGAACCCAACGCACCCTCTTTGGTGCTTATAACAAAACCACACGCACCCTTGTTGCTAAGTCACCGAAACAACACCCTTGTGTTGTTTAACCACAAAACGGACGCACCCCATAGTGGTGATGTCGAAAATGATGGTGGTGGTGTTATGGTGATGATGATGGTGGTGTTGTTGGTGGTGGACACGGGCTGAGACAGCCGGAGGGGGGAGAGGAGACCGCGAGTGAGGGCGAGTGATTATGGGGATCGGGTAGATCGGGCTATGAGGAGTATATTTGGTCTTGGCCGGAATACCCGCCGGAAAACTTTTCCGGCGGCGGCGTGGTGGCGGTGGCCGGAATCCGACGGTGGGGGAGGGTGGCCGGATTATTTGGGAGAGAGAGAGTGTATTATAGAAGTGTGTGTGTATAAATGAGATGAAATGAAAAAGATATATAAGTTTTATATGTATATATAAAACTTTCAAATGAAATGGAAATGTTTAATACTCGAGGGACTAAAAGTGAAAGTTTTTAGGAAACTTTTATAATATATTGGTTCGGGACTCATTTGAGCGGCTTAACGAATGATTCAACGCACGAATCTTGCGCCACTGTTTTTCAAATCATTTTTCCGATAAAAAAGAGTATTCGCTTGATAATATTTCAGAAATATTTTATAATATTTAATAAAATATATGTTATTCATTTTGCGAACCGGTTTTGCCTCGTCCGAAATAAAAATGGATTTAAGCTCGAGTATTCACGTTATCAACAACGCTTCTAATTAAAAATGATGAATAATTTATTTAATATTTTTATTAAATAAATACTGATAACTAAAAACAAATTTAATTATTTTTGTGTGTCCGCGTTGTATGTTGTTCGTTAAATGTTTGCGTGCTGTTTTAGCCCTTTTCGGCTCGTTTTCAAGTCTCGGGCAAAACTAAAAAGTTGACTGGAATATCATTTCACATCAAATTGCTTTAGAGTCCGAGTCGTGAAAACGTGATTTAGATGGTCGTTCTTATAAGTCAAGCCAGACCCTAAAAGTCACAGGGTAAGATAGTTATCTAAAGTTCCGAAAATTACCGGATGTTACAGTACCTACCCCTTAAAGAAATCTCGTCCCGAGATTAAATCTGTGTTATCCGCTTAGTGTGACTAGGAACAAGACTTAAGATTTAATAAACTCGTTCTAAACAAGACGCTGATAACTTTATTCAGCAAAATTCGGTGTTTCGACATTTCTTAATATCCATAAATTTCGGCTAGGTTGACCAGGATATCCAATCCATTAGAATATGTATCTTAGAGAAACATCATTACCAGGTTTATTGTTGGTATAAGTGCTTTATGAAGCAAACCTCTTAATAGAGAACACATCAAAGGAGAAAGTGTAGTCGCGTGGTTATGTCTATATAAAGTCATAAATGTCTTAAGGCAGAGTCTCGTTTCTGCTATCTGTAACGTTTGATGATTAATAAATTACTTGGCAGTACTAAATAGTATCATGACTTAAATTGGTGTACTATTGGTCTGCAATGAATAATTCAACTGAATGCTATATCGACATATGCTTATCTTGTTCAAGGTAGGTTTCATCACCTAGTTGATAAAGTTTGTACAATCTGGGACCACTCCAGGACCCAACAACAGCAACCATAACGACGATAACTATAACAAACGGTGATGGGATGCAGAGAATGAGGACATTTCGAGAAACAATATTCCCAGAATAAAGTTTAACAATTGGGAGGAGCTCGCGTAAGAGCTTATGCGATAGACGGCGGATTATGGTACTCAGTCGCTAGTTTGAGGACGAATCAACTCCATTCACTCAAGTATGTAACAAGTCTGTTAGTTCCACGAACAGTTTACAATCGCAAGGATTTGCAATCGCAAAAGTAATAACTTAAGAATGTGATAAGGTAGCTCCAAGTGAGGCCTTAAGATTCTGCTGAGTAGTAAGACACGATTGTGTCTCTAGACCCTTTTAACGGATTCTGATGATTATCGATTTCAGGTTCATACTCGTGTCATATCGGATACCATTAAGCCCACTCATTTATAATTTCTTATTTACATAAAGAAGCGTCCAAATTTATGTAAGTAAGAAATGATAAACTTATGGTTCGGTGATTTATAATTTATTTATTTAACTGAAGAGGCGTCCCAATCCTTTCAAATAAATAAATTATAAATCATCCTACTTAATAATTCCCGGTGCAATACGCGTACTCTCATAACCTTCAAGGTGGTTGACATGACGATGCATGTGTTCTACTGAGTATGGGACGAGTGTTCCAAACTCGTCTTCGGAGACGGGGAGTAAAACTATCAGGGAAATCACATAGTTTTTCAAGATCGTTAACGAGTACTCGGTTAGAGTAACTAAGGTAAAAGTCTTTACGAACGAGTTAACATAGCAATTATCATATAAATCCTCCTATTACAAGTCCCGCCCATACAAGACTTGTAATACTTAGATTTATACATAATCCCATGTAAACAGAACTGTGACGGGCTTTGTTAACATAGCAATTATCATATCAATCCTCATATTACAAGTCCCGCCCATACAAGACTTGTAATACTTAGATTCATACATAATTCCATGTAAACAAAATGGTGATGAAGCAGTACTCATAAGTCACACTAGAAGGAATTGAGTTGATTCTTTGGGGAGATTTGAAGATAATGATGGAATCCTCAACAAAAGAAAATGATCAAAGTGACTTCTGGAACAATCAACAAAATTGGGAGATTGTCAGATGGAGATTATATGAGTTGTGGAGTTTACATATTAGTGATTTGAAGATGGGACAGTCATCCATATGTTAGTTAAAAGAAGGTATCCTCTCTCCAAGGAATTGCTGTAAAGGATGCTTGATTTTGGATTAGAAGTTAAGGTAGAAAGTACTGCTGCATTAGATTTGATAAGATTCATTAAACAACTGCTGAATGAAGAGTAAAGAAGAAATTGAATTGAGAAGGGTTTGAGTGTTGGCTAACCACCACACAACAAATAGTCATCAGTTCACCATGCTTAATAGGCATAAGAACTGGCTAGTCCATAAGCAAACGGCTTGTGGTAAAGACTTCTTAAATCCATTTTATGGTGATGATCAAATTTGCCAAAAATTGTAGGCTTCGCACTCACCCTTACTTTCATGTTAGAGTTGCTAGTCCAGGATTCATACTGTTCTTGTAAAGATATCAAATCTGTTGATAGCTGATAGTTTGCTAAAAACTATATGGTTTATCAATGCACCATGTTATGGCAATGAAGCATTGACTAGTCCAAAAGCAAACGGTATTTGGTAAAGACAAATCAATTCAGTTGATGGTTGACAGTTTACCAAAAACTTTATGGTAATCAACTCACCATATTTTGAAATAAAGAGTTGACTATCCCAGAGCAAACGGCTATAGGTAAAGGAAAATCAAATCCGTTTATGGCTGGTAGTTTGCCAAAAACTACAAAGCCAACTTAGTTGGATTGTTTCTGAAAAGATGTTGCTATGTTGCTGAAAAGATGTTGCTGTTGAAGACGTGTTGCAGAAGGATAGCAAAAGATGTCAAAGACTATTAAAGATCAAGATCAAGATTTGACAAAGTGTTTGGATACATCCTCCAAGAACATAAGAAGAATAAACCAAAGAAACATGAAGTTAAACAAGTTCAACAATCATGTTTAGGGGAGGATTGTTGGGAATTATACATTCCTAACTTAGTACCATTAGTTATATACTTAGTACCGCTAGTAATAGTTAGTACTGACAGTACAAAATGTTAAGTACTGCTCAGATAGTTAGTACCGTTAGTATAAAATAGTTAGTACCGTTTAAGAGATATGCATGAGATATTATAGGAAAAGATATGCATTATCTTTTACGCGTTTTGTAAGCCATGATTAGGGTTTTCCTTGGTGTATAAAAGGAACCTTTACAGCATAGTTAGAGTTATCAATCAATATCAGTTCATTATCAATCTCATAGTTAGCAATCAATATAAAAGCTTAGTTATCAATATTCATTGTTCTTCTTTGCATTATAAGTTAGATTCCACCTAAACTTTATAGTGTATTAATTATTGTTTCTCTGTGTTCGTTGTGAGAATCTTATTCTTATTAGTACAAACCTTTAACAAGGTAGTAAGATTCCATATTCAAAGGGACATCACATCAAGTGTTTTTAAAATTCAGGAGAAAAGGTTAGGAAAAAGTCTGCATTGTTGATTTGAGTTTTTGCTAAAAACTGTCATATGCATCAGATAGGGAAAACAGACAAAAAGCAATTTTCAAGTTCAAAATTCAGAGGGTAAATTTAGTCATTAGGTTTTAATATTTAAAATACAAATAGTTTATAGATCACAGTCAATTTATTTGAACTTATTTTACAAAATCCTGCTTATTTACACATCTGTTTTTAAGCTCAAATATAGCACTTTGTCTTTTTGAAATCCAAAAAAAAAATCTAATCAGCATGTTCTGAGTGTTTCAGCTGTTTTCAACCAGTTTTTTTATTGAGCTCCTGATTTTCAAACTTTGTTTTAAAAGCTGTTTCAGGTAGTTTTTTTGTCTATGTTTAAATAGGTGTAAGGCTTATTTCCATAAGGATCCGTTTGTGTGCTTAAAAATAAGCACAAAAGTGCCTGTTTGTCTGTTTTGGTATGCTAAGTCACCAAAGTGCTTAATTTGATAATTCAGCTTATGGCTTGTGTTCTGTGCTTAATTCTAGCTTAGATTAGCTTATTAGGTTAGGCTTAGCTTATAAATAGCTTAATTAGTCCTAGAGTTAGCTTATTTCATTCTTTGAGCTTATTTGCAGTTTAGCTTTAAAGAAATTTTAAGTGTTTTAGCTTTTTAAGGTTTCTGTCATTTTTAGCTTATTGTAGCTCATTTTCTTTGCTTATTTTTGTTCTCTTATGCTTATTAGATATAGCTTATTATCTGTTGTTGCTTATTTGTCTTGATAGTTGCAAAATTGTGCTAAAAATTGAAAACAGTTTAGCTCTTTTTAGTTTTAAGCTTTTAAGCAAACTGTTCCCTTTTAGTGCTTATTTGTGTGCTTATTTTTAAGTTTCAAAAAGTTTGTTTTCACAAAAGTTGCTTATTTTTAAGTGTTTTAAAAAGTTATAAAAAATGGCAAAAACAAAAACATTTGGGATAGTGGGAAGCCCCGGGTGAGCAAGGCTCGAACCCGGGACCTCTACCACCATCAACCAAGCGTTTTAACCCAACACTCACTACCATTGTGCTACAATAGCTCATCCGTTAGAGTTTGCATTTAGTTAATACTTATACACATTTTGAGCTCTTTTGTATAATAAGCTGTTTTGGCTTATTTCACAGCTTATTCGATAAGCTGTTTCCACGAGCTTATTTTTCCTAGATTCCTCACCATTCAAGCTATTTTTCATAATTTTTCCAGTTTTTTTATAAATAGCTTAGTATTTTTAAACATTTAATTTTGTTAAAATCGTTTTTAATTCATAAAAAATTATAAAAAAGTCAAAAAAATATAATTCTTTTTTAGAAAATTTTCTTTTAACATTTAGAACCTAGGAAAATTAGATTTGCTTTCGTAGGGTTTAAATTGCAAAATCTTGTTTTTTAAAGAACGGGATTGAATCCCGTTCATATTTTTAGTGATTTTTAGCTTAAAACTCTTTCGTTTTTGTTAATTTAGGGTTTTTAGGTCCCGTTTAGGATTCCCAATTTGCGTTTTTAGTTAAAATTTAATTTCCCGTTATTGTTTTTTTTGTAGTTAGGTTTAATTGTCCCTTTATTTGCTCACTATTAGGATTTTAGAAAACAAATCATCTTCGAACCAATTCAAGTCATTGTCCAAATAACAAACGAGGTCTCAATTTCATAAGTCTTTGGGAAAACGACCCTAAAACACCGGTAATCACTTACCGGTTTCTTACGTAGAATATTTTCGTGTGATTTTTCTTACTACCTTTGTCCTCAAGGGTAGTTTAGGAATTTCATTATCGTTATATTATTATACGTATTAAAACTTTACACACCAGGTTGAGCTTAAATGAGTATATAGCTAGCTTGAGTAGTGAACTAAGACAGCTTTTGAAGAGCTTATTGAGATTTATCAAACAATATTGCTTATCATTGCACATTAAGTAAAAACAGGATTGAACAAGATTAAAAGTGAAGTGCGAACTTTTATTAATTAAAACAGATTACAAAGCTTTTTAAATGAAAATTACAAAGACCTAAATGACAATAAGCTAGAAAATACCTTTAGAAAATCAAGCCTTCCAACCTATTCCTCGAGTGAACGATAACAACCCCCCAAGTCTTGCCTATACTACTACTACCACGATTAGGTGCTCTCCCCTGAGGGAGTTTAAATACTATCTTGTTGAAGTCTAACGACGACCGCATCAAAACAACAATCATATCAATATCAAATACATGGTTAGGCCAGCACTTATAGTGTTTAGCCGCTCATAGTAACAAAAATGCAAGAATTAATGAAAGTAGACATGGATTGAATCATCATTGTTCTTACAGTGAATGTTATGAACGATTAAATACAAGTATTAAGTAAAGTGACTTCTCCCTTGGACCTTCTGGTGAAATGCTTCGAACCTTGGGGGTTTGGTTCACCCCTTGAGGCTGTGTAGCTCAAAACCCTTGGTCACGGTCCACTCAGGAACATAGATTTCCTCCAAACCAGCACCTATAACCTCTTCCGCACGAATACTCCCGGCAGCAAAACCACTACCTGACCTTCCTGTAAAAAGACTAAGAGTACGATCCGTCTTCTCAGATGAGCTAGAAGAACCAAAAACAGACGGATGCGGCGCACTCTTATCCTTGCCAACATCAGCAGGAATAGCAACTGTAGTAGCAATAGTAGTAACAGTGGTGGCCTCAGTCATAACCGGAGCAGCAGACCTGACAAGAGAATCAACCTCAGGATCCGCAGATTTAGCGCCTGAGTGATGAGAAGAATCAGATAGAACTACGAACCTTGCGGAGGGACCCACAGTTCGCAAAGAAGGACCAGTCACGGAGTCAGTGTGGTCTCCGCCCTCCTCCAAAGGTGAAGCTGTCACGGATGAAGTAATAAAGGGTAAGGTAGGGAGAGCGGGGACACCCTGTTCTACCATTAATCGAGAATCTTGGAGCAACCTGTTAAGGACACTAGGGGACTTACCTCCAGTAGCGGAACCGCCAGTGGTTCCATAGTCGGCTCTCAACCTTTTAGGTGGATGGGAAGCAGCAGGCGTCCTTTCACTCCCGCGGATAACCCTCTTTTTCTTTGTACGTTTGGGCCCAGGTGTTTCAGTTTCAACATGCTCAGTGATAGGCACGATTGGTTCAACATTATCCTGACCACCAACGGAATCAAACCCCTGATCTCCACCATCACCAACACTTGCATCTCCAACAAATTCTCTCTCCACACTAGCCGACAACTCTCCGGAAGAACGAACCACCGAGGTCGGAAGTAGGGTCACGGTACGATGTTTAGCCACCGTAACAATAGGCCTTTCATTTTCAGCTCTTGCTCTTTCAACAATCCTCACCTTACGGGGGTCAGCGGTACGGATAAAAGCATTCAAATCCATCTCTGCAAAGGACAACAGGGAAAAAGAGTAAGGAAACAAGAAAAACAGAAAAAACAAAAGCAAATTTATGTGTGATTTTTCAAGTAATGAATCACATGTGATTTTTCGAATCACGTGAGATTTTTCGAATCACGTGTGATTTTTTCTTGGCGAAAATTAAAAAAAAATTCGTCGAAAGTATATAAGAGTGCCCGTCTTTAGAAATATAATTTAATTATTTTCGCGATGGTATAATTAAATTTGCGTTCGGATTAACGGTTTGAGAGATATGTTAATTTTAAAAAATAGGATGAAAGTTAGTTTTTTAATTAAATAAACACAGGATTTAATATAAGCCGTTAGATGAAAATAAATTGGATGGATGAGATTGAAGGATTTGTTCTTTAATTGGACATTGTTCTTTATATATCTTTTCTCATATTTATCCAAATATAAAAAGAAAATGCAATTTTTGTTTTTTTTTAGGATCCACTAATCTAATTATCATGTTCTTAAAATGGATGTTTTTGTTTATAGTTGTTTTTGTTTTTTGCTTTTAATATATTTTTTGCCTTTTATGAAAGAAAACAAAAGAAAATGCAATTTAAAAATCATGGTTGTATGTGTCATTGTACCTTGGTAGATGTTTACGGTTACCCATCACCCAGAATAAAGTATTTGGTGTTGCCGACATTGCACATGAGACAAAACATATCGACTAGTGAATTCGGAAAAGGCTCATTCAATTGTTAACGCCTATTATACTTATATTTTAAAGGGTGAGATTGCCTCCCGAGGCTCATTCAATGCGCTTTTATTTTCTTTGTACCCGACCCGAAATGAATTAAATTCTCACCCACTCACCACTTCAATAACAAAACACGTATGATGCACGTGTCTCTCTCCCCCTCTTCTTCCTAATCTCATATCCATTTTTTATCTCTTTCTTCACCCTCATCTCATATCAATCTTTGTATCTCTCTCTAAAACAAATCTGATTGTGTGGTATTAGTTGACGATGCCGCCGACCTCTTCGTTACCGCTGTTCATGGTGTGTGACGTTGGTGGTCGGTAGGTGACGTTGGTGACCTTACATGGGTCCGCAGGTGACATCGGTGGCTTTATATGGTTGGTTTGTTTTGTTGGGGATTTGCATTTGTTGGCTTTGATTGGAATCGACGGATGTGTGTCGAACTGAGTTACAATCTCTGACGGATCGAAAGGTATATTCTAAATATTTAGTTTTCAGTTGATAGGGTAAATTATTTATGTTTCATTTTGTGAAAATTTAATTTCGAGTTTGTTAATTGGGTGAGCGGTTGTGTTTTGTTGTTGAATATGGTAGACGTTGTGGGTTAAATAACTGCACTTTTGTTTGTTCGGATCACAGATTACGGGCACACCACCTTATGAGGTTGTTTAGTTGAGCTTATGGCTTATCCATAAGACTTCGGTTGCTTATATTTTGTGCTTATGCTTAAGCTGTGTAAAAATAAAATCTGCTTATTGCTATTTGAAGCAGTGTTTATGAAATAAGAATGATAATGAGCTTGAGTGCCCGTGCTGGATCTCTTCGATGCCACCGATCTCTTTGTTGCCGCCTTTTATGGTGTGTGGCGCTGTTGATCGGTGTGTGACGATGAGCAGTCTTAAGTGGGTGATTCATACAAACAAAGAGAATGCAAGTGTTGGTTTCTGATGGGGCTGGAATTTAATCATGTAAACACCGAATCTACATAAAGTTGTTGAGAAAACTTTGGAAAAAAATGGTTTCAGTGGTTCAGGTTCGATCAACTCTGTAAGTTTTCTCGAAAAGCATTCCGTTTGGGGCAATGGACAGTCCCTTAAGTACACTATTCCCAACACTTAGCACGTGGGGGGTACACGAAAATAGTTGTCGATGGCGCTATTGATTCGCACGTGACGATGGTTGGTTGATTTGCATATGAATCTTGACCGCGTGTGTAAATAGTTTGTCGAACCTGAACAAGAAGAATGTGAATGTGAGAGGCTGTGATGATACAACATCTATACTTCTGATATGATTTGAGTATATGTGAGGTTATTTTCTGCATCTTGGCGGGGTAAGCTTACCGAGTTTGCAGCCATGGCAGATTTACCCTCCTTTCTCGATTACTTATATCTGAGCCTCATCATTAGCTTTTAACTTTTTGTGAGTCGAACTTTAGTTAACATCATACATTTTGCATTATACAATATAAACAAAAGGTCGGAGCTGCGTTTATATCGGGCCTCTTACCTTATTACTTTATATTAAAGGGTGAGATTGCCTCCCCGAGGCTCATTCAATGCGCCTTTATTTTCTTTATACCCGACCCGAAATGAATTAAATTCTCACCCACTCACCACTTCAATAACAAAACACGTATGATGCACGTGTCTCTCTCCCCCTCTTCTTCCTAATCTCATATCCATTTTTTATCTCTTTCTTCACCCTCATCTCATATCAATCTTTGTATCTCTCTCTAAAACAAATCTGATTGTGTGGTATTAGTTGACGATGCCGCCGACCTCTTCGTTACCACTGTTCATGGTGTGTGACGTTGGTGGTCGGTAGGTGACGTTGGTGACCTTACATGGGTCCGCAGGTGACATCGGTGGCTTTATATGGTTGGTTTGTTTTGTTGGGGATTTGCATTTGTTGGCTTTGATTGGAATCGACGGATGTGTGTCGAACTGAGTTACAATCTCTGACGGATCGAAAGGTATATTCTAAATATTTAGTTTTCAGTTGATAGGGTAAATTATTTATGTTTCATTTTGTGAAAATTTAATTTCGAGTTTGTTAATTGGGTGAGCAGTTGTGTTTTGTTGTTGAATATGGTAGACGTTGTGGGTTAAATAACTGCACTTTTGTTTGTTCGGATCACAGATTACGGGCACACCACCTTATGAGGTTGTTTAGTTGAGCTTATGGCTTATCCATAAGACTTCGGTTGCTTATATTTTGTGCTTATGCTTAAGCTGTGTAAAAATAAAATCTGCTTATTGCTATTTGAAGCAGTGTTTATGAAATAAGAATGATAATGAGCTTGAGTGCCCGTGCTGGATCTCTTCGATGCCACCGATCTCTTTGTTGCCGCCTTTTATGGTGTGTGGCGCTGTTGATCGGTGTGTGACGATGAGCAGTCTTAAGTGGGTGATTCATACAAACAAAGAGAATGCAAGTGTTGGTTTCTGAT